>WEKY01010835.1:51838-194054 GCA_013390045.1 Picathartes gymnocephalus
CCCCCCCAACCAAAAAGTAAATCAACCTCGCAAGATATGTTCTATACTTGCCATTGCATTGCAGACAGCTTCAGTGGTGTGTGACTGCTGTGTGACCTGGTGAACACCACCTTCTGCAGACAGCCCATGTTACACTGACCCTGATGCTTGCTGCTAATGGTATTACCTCAGTGAACTCCTCTGTGTGTAAACTTCAGCACAGCTGATTTGGCTAATGCTGAGTTTTCAGGTTAGGCTTTAGTGAATGAAAAAACCTGACAAACACAGAAGGGGAAGGCCCTTGATGTGTGTAAGCTGTGCTTGGAGCCATCATATTGTAAGGAAGATGGGGGAGATGAGTGGATAAATTTACATGGTGCCTGATCCATGTAGCACTTTTGCCCATAGAAACAGTGATGCTCCGTAGGATGCCTCTTCATATAATACATATATCTGATATACAATGAATTAAGACTTTAAAAGAGACCAACTGGTTTACAGTCCTACTAGAGGTGGACTTGGCAAGCAGCTGTTAGGGAGGGGGGAAGTAAAAGTTACCATATTGTGAAAATGGTTATCTAAAAGCCCCCATTTTCTTGAAAGAGGTTTACCTTCTACCATTGATGGAGGATCAATGGTAATTAAAAAGAACAGCTTTGTAGTGTTTTATGGTAAGTAATCTTTTGGAGTGTCTTCTGGGTGAAGTTGTAGGGACTCAGACAATATCTAGGTCTGAATTTTAACAACAAACACACACAAAACTATCCCCCCAGACACCAAACCACAAAAAAACCCCAACTTGAATTCCATAATAGTCTTGAGTGGTATTTATTTTCATTCTATAGTGTTTCGGTTTTATCAGCAAAAGGTTGATACAAAATTGATAATAATTTAAGGGACTGCTGTGCATGGACTGATGCATTTGTTAGGCTGGCTTACATCTCCTAAAGGTGAAGAGGAGGACCTAGCTGTGTGGGTAATGTTTCTTTTTTTGTGGGGAGGATTTTTTTTTGGCTGTTGTTGTTGTCTTTGTTTTTATTTTGTCAAGGGGAAATTTCTACGAACTGTGCCTTTGTTAGTCTCACCATTTTTCTGGCCCAAACAAGAGGTTAATGCATTCGTTATCAATCTATTATTATAATATAGATACAATATACTTTCAAGAAAAAAAGGGAGAAGACACCCACACTGTAATTTGAATGTGAAATCTTGAAAAAGATTAATGAAATTCTTATTCCTTACTGATATGGGTAAAATATGTGGGTAAGAGATGAATTGGTTTAAAAAAAGAAAATCCCCACAAAACTGTTATATCATTACCTGACTTTGACCTTTATTTTGCAGTGACCAGTGTAAAAGAAAATGCTGAGAAGTACATGGAGATTCTGGAAGATAAACTACGTAGGTAAGGATGGTATCATGGAAACCCTTTGGAATCTTAAAAATGCTTGTTCATGCAGCATTGATATGCATAGAAGTGTTAAGGAACTTGCATGAGAATAATACAAAAAATAGTTCAAAGTAGAAAATACAGTATGTGTTAAGAGCTGTGCTCGTGGCTGTGTTCAGCTGCCTGGCAATGGGTGCAGGTGAAAGAAATAATCTCTGGGTTCTCCAGTGCACAGGACTGCTCTGGAGCAGTGGTGGTCCAGCCAGAAACCCCAAAATATTTGGGATATGACAGCTGGGTGAAAAATCACCCTTCTGCTCCTATGCAAAACCTAACACTGAGCAGGGCCAAGGAATCCCTTACCAGACTTCTTGCTTACTTTAGCAAGTAATGACAGTCTATATAACAGTTTTGAAAAAATGCCAATTTGGGGTATTGTGGAGAGCAAATACAAATCAAGACAGTAATAGAGATATTTTAAGAATTGAATCCTAATGCAGAATTTACAGATTTTTATACCCTCTTTTTTTTTTTTTTTAAAACAAATGCTAACATTTCTATTTCCTTCTCTTGCTGCATGAAGCGGGTTCTAGGTGACCCCCTCTGACTTTAGGCTTCTCCTTGAAATATGGTTAGCAAATATTACAGTGCTGTTGTAATGGAATCTTCTAGTGAGTGAACTTTGCCCTGAATGAATATATTTGTATTGAAAAAGGCTTTCATGGGTTGTAATTGGAGTTTGTGTCATAATAAAATGTAATCCACCAAATAAGCACCACTTCCATTTCCATTACTCAGCAGGTATAATTGATAAATTGTTGCCCTTGCTATTTTTTGTTGTATTGATAAAGAGAAGGTTTTATATATTTAGATTTGCTCACTTATACTTTTGAATAGAAAAATATTTATTTTACTCAACTCTTAAATTCAAAAGATATTCAGATCTGAATGAAAAATTATGGAAATGGACCTGAAGATCAAGCTTTGTGTCTGTGTGCTGCCTAACTCTCTTTTAATAACATTTTTATTCCATATACTTCAGTCCATAAATTTAAGACAAGTTTTAACAACTTTGTGTGCTGTCTTTTTGAAAACCATACTCTTTATTAAAAAATAAAGTATAGCAACATGTTTTGATGCTTCTAGAGTGTATAGATTTAATTGACCTATCGGGCTCCCAGAAGAAAGTAAATTTCTCTTTAAGTGTTAAATACTTGTAGAATCTGTATGTTTGTTTCTCCTTCCAGAGGTTTATCAGATAGAATTTGCAGGTCCCAGATGGTGAAGATTCAATCCTGAACTTGTTTTCCGAAATGTGCAAATGGTATAAGTCTAAAAATAGTTCAAGTAATTAAGTGCTAAGAATTTGTTTGAATATTGATGAAAAGAGAAAATCTTTAATGTTTTTATCAAAAAGAAGTTTCCAAGATACTATGTCTTGAAAAATATTTTATTTTTATGCTAATAAGATGGTTATAGATATTTGTTTTTTATAGGTTCTTTGGTCTTTAAGTAGTTAGCTACGCCTGCTTTACAGCTTGAGCAATGAAAAAAAAAAAGCCAGCAAGAGCCCAAGAGGCGTCCCCAAACTCTGCCCCAGCTTAGAGCAGTAACTTGAGAGAGTTTCTCATTTTTAGTCTTCATATAGATGCTCATATTACTCATTTATATATATCATAAGCTAAAGAAAGAGTCCCTAAGGAAAGTTTAAAAGGTAAGTTTTAAGATTACATTTCAGACAGAGGTAGAATTTGCATCTGGCTCATGGATGCACCTTTGGGGATGCCCTTGAAACCAAAAGAGGATCAACTCTAGGTAGTATGAATTCAAATAAGCCTCTAAAGCTTTTCTCCAGATGAAACATATAATTTTGCTAGGTAATGTTTCAAATAGAAACAGCCTAGATTCAGAAGCCTTCAATTTAAGATACAGCTTCGAAGTAAAGCAGAACTATTTGAAATGTCAGTTTTGACCACTTTGTAACCAAAGGAAAAGGAAGTTAATGAAGAAAACTCACAATAAAACAGCTTTAATGAAGCTTCAAGTTTACAAAAAACCAATTTGGTCAGTTCATTTTCCTCAAACCCACCCCCCCCACTCCCTTTTCCCTTTTCTCTTTTATTTTCTTAAGAGAAGTTTGGAATATATGCTTCTTGTCCTTTTTTAATGGTAGAGGAGAGGAGAGGGGAACCTAGCTTATTTGCTGGATTACCTTTTGGGGAGGTGGGGGTTTTGGGGTTATTAGCTGGTTGGTTGGTTTTTAAAACAAATGCAATACTCTTCACTGCAGCCTAAAAAATACATCCATTATCAGGTAGCTTAGTAGCATATGTTTGATTAGGAATGCTAGTCTTTTGTTAGCCTTGTATCTAAAGAAAAAATGGGAAAATATGCATTGACAAAAAAATGGAAATATGTTCAGTATCTGATAGTTTCACCCCAACAAAGGCAAACCACCCACTAAGTATACAGATTACTTGACATTGTTCTTTCCTGATTTAAAATATAGGTTATATTCTGAGAGTGGACTGACAGTTGTTGAGGAGAGTATCCTCCAAGCAAAGAATTAACAAATAGCATGTTTAATAATGCTGCAGCTGTCTCTTTCCCAGTCACCAGCATACATCAAGCCATTCCTCAAGTTTTTACATTAAATCATTGGCTGCTCTCTTGAGAGTATAAATGCCATGGCCATCTCTTCCATGGCAGACCTTGCAAATTGCTTACCTTCTGTTAGTAAACAGGAGATGTGCAGAAGTGGTCAGAGTTAGGATAACGAAAGTGAATTCAGCAGAGACATCTGTCTGTGTGTTGTGGTGGTTTTTATTAGTTAATTGTACTTTGGTTCGTTCTATGTACCCCTGTTTATATCTTGTATACTCTCCCTGTCAATTATCTGTCCCCTCCCCTGGCTGAGCGAGAGTTCCTCTCTCTCTCCTGTCACTCTCCTTTCACCCCTGCCCCAAGTTCTGGAAAGGTCCTCGTTATTTCGTTATACATTGGCCTTCACAGGTGTAACCCCCCTCCCCTGTTCTCCCGTTTGCTGTGTAACCTGTCCCTCACCCCTGGACCACACCCTTGGGCTTTCCCAATTGGTCATGTTCGCGTCCCCACCCCGGGACCCTGAGGGTATGAAACCCCCTGTCACCTGTATTCGGGAGGTCACTTGGAGCTGAGCATAGGAGGTTCGATCCTTCTCTGTGAAACTCCTGGTGGCCAGACTCAGTTAGTCTCTCCCCATCAGCCAAATAAACCTTGGTCTGGTGTACAGAGCTACTGAGTCCTCCCTGCTTGGCTTCTCTACGCATTCACCACCTGCTCTTCACGCTGCTATCGGCTCTGCTCGCTGTGGCTGCAATAGGGCTCTGGGGATCAGCGAGGGTCCCCAGAGGAGTCACCTTCGACCCGCGCAGCCTTGGCACCCCGGGCAGCCGAGTGCAGCGTTATCTCTGTGTATCTGAAGTACAAGAAGTTTTGTGTGGGTAATTTCAGCTCATCACTTGAGCCATTTAGGAGGGACTGCACAGGATAAATTTACAGTAATTGGTCTAGCTCATTGAAATTCAGATGAGCATCTTCTCACAGGACTCTTGTTCTTCCACAGAAAGTGTTTTCTTTGGTTTTTTTAATTTTCATTTCACTTGTTTCCACACCAAGTGAAGGCTCTGCTGGCACTTTATATCATTACCATGAATAAAGTGGACTTCAACCATCCAACTCTTTGAAAAACCACCAAGTTCTGCCATAAGTGAGCTTTAGTCATGTAAATGGGTGAGGGTCACAAACTGATCCTAGGAAAGAGTGCTGTAAAGCCATAAAAGATTTTCTCTTGAGTTGTTAGTGCCTGTATGCCATGTTATAGAAACTCTGATGTCTGCTACAGGAGAACTGCTGTGCTAAGGCTGCTGAGTAAGGCTTTCCAAAAGCTTTTCCTTCTTGTCTATGGAGCAGCACAGGCATGCTTGGGAGTGCCAGATGGTCTGTGGTAATTTTGTGTAACCCGTGACCCTCCTCAGTTGTGCTGAGGGCTGTTCCAGCTGCTGGTAGTATCTTAGCAGTGCACAGATAGGACTGAAATGTCGTCTTTGCCTGCCTGCCCCCAGGACTGTGTGTGATCTACTGTGCTTCCAAGAGACTTTACAGCCCCATCCCTTGCTGGATAATGATCTGATCTTATTTTGCTTACCAACAGTTCTGCTGCTGGAGTGTTAAAATGCAGGTTAGACAAAATACTAGATCCTTCTAGTGACTCATTTAGTCCCTTTCTTCCTCCCAGCTGATCTAAGTCACACAACTGTGAGAACATTAGCTCCAAAATTCTGAGAAGCAGATACTTGATATGTGGTGATGCATTCCTTTATATCTCTTGGCCCACACGGTGATGACTCCTAAATCCCTTATCATAGCTGCCTCAGGCTGGAAACAATTTTTTTATACTAACCGATATAAAGATGACATTTCTTGAGCTGAGGGAATTTAATGTGATTGTACTGTTCTCCAGACCTCGAAAGATTATGCTGTGACTTCCATTCATCACAAAACAGGGCTTTTAAGTGGCTTTTCCTAATACCCAGATAGCAATCATGAAATTATTTTGGAGGAATAATATTGTTCAAGAAAAACTGGTGACAATTACACAAAGGTGTTTTATTGAGCTATTTTCTGTGCTATCCTGCATAGCACAGAAATGCATAAATATAACAGGATGCAATACTGCAGTGACTGTGCTTTACCATTGTTGAATGATACAGCAGCAGGTAAATTTGCAAATGTGTCCAAAATCTTTCTTCTTTAATTGACTCTCTTTCACTGTGTGTCTTGGGTTCATTTTTTGTTCAGCAATGTTTGTTTTCATATTAATGGTGCCTTTGTTTTTACTCATGGATACATGGTCTGGAAAATGTCATGGAGCCTTAACTTACATCAGGTAAATTGTGCTCATCTGGGTGGCTCCTTGTTCACTGAGCTGTTAAGATGATTTGTGTGATAAAGGCATGCATAAACTTGCATAAACTTGCATTTATTGAATCAGCAGAAATTGAGGCCAAGGTCTGTTTTACCTGATCTCATTTGTGATTTTTTTTTTTTTTAAGAGTTTCAATCAAATGTCACTTGTCTAGTTCAGAACTAAGGTGGCTGCAGCCTGGTTGCTCAGACTGCTAGGGCATGCATGTATTCAGTATCAGAAATGAGTGTTTCTCATGCAGAGGCAGTGTTTTTAATGCATTTGGGTATGTCATCTTCACTGAGATCCTGTCCCTTCAGGCAAGGCGTATGATGTTCTGAGGGTCCTGTGCCGTAAGAGGACAGGTCAAGATTAAATGCCACCACATCACATTCCAGTTTACATGAAAATGAGCAGTCTTCCCTTATTATTCACCGTTAGCTTACATACCGCATGCCTCAAGTCTCCTTTGGAACATACTAAGTTTCAGAAATGGTTTTGGGATGAATGCTCTGAATAGCACAGCACACTGAAAGGACAGTGTTTGATACTGCTGGTGGTCTTAAAGGTGGTCTCAGAGCACATCAAAAGGACTGTGTATCCTTGCAGATTTGTAGCTCTCTTTCTCTGTTGTTCCTGTCTGAATGGAATATTTCATGTTTTAATTTAGCATTGATTATATAGGGGTAGTTTTCTCAACTGTGTTGTTTGATCATGACGTCAGGCTATTGTTTATGAGAGGTCCTTATCTCCATGAAAAAATGCCCTTGGATGGCAGTGGAATCACTTGGAACATGTCAAGATGCTACTTGAAGTGAATATAGTACATAACTTGGCAGATTCATAAATTTGGAAGAAATCTTTGCACTCTTCAGTGACATTTGAAGGCATTCTGCCTCAAATCATGGTTTGCTGTTCTTTAGGATAAAATAGTCTCTCTTGACTGTACTGTGTAGTTTTATCATACTGGTGGGTACTCAAAAAGCCTCAACCACCATCAAATAATTTCTCATGTTTCAGTAATGTGAAAAACACATTGCAATGTCACCAAACTCTCATGGGAACAATCACACACTTTACTTTGGACAATCCATTCTCCTTGTTGTGAACAATACATCTGCTTTGTTTCAGTTACCTTATTTTTCTGTCTACTTTAAAGAGGGGCTGTCATGAAAACAGGGCTATTGTTTCTTAAAGGCTCATGTTTTCCTGATATTCTTTTCCAGCCTGAAAATAGCAACTATTGTCATACTACTTACTTTGCTGTGGAAAGGCTATGATACTATGAATTGAAGGATTTTCACTTTCAGCCATGTAACTGGTAACAGGAACATAGGAACTTGTGAATAGAAGTAGCATTTTAAAGGTGTTTCTATAGGGGAGAGTAAATTTGGCAAGATCCCTTTGATTTCTTGGCACTCTTGTAGTGAGGAAAGTTTACTTGCCCAAAATACTTATAAATAAAAGGAGTTGTGAATAATGAAAAGCAAACTGCTAAGTGTATTACTTAATAAATTACAGGTGATTTTTTGATTGCTGTATTGGCCCAGTATTATTTGGGAGATACATCTTCTTTTTTAAATAGTTTTAGAAAGTTTCACAGTGGTGACTCCAATTAACAAAGAAGAAAAATTGTAATTTTTCTTGCTCTGTTTTCTCCCCTCTGCTTTAAATGTTGTGTGCTTTCTTATTTGCTCTTCTTTAATTGCTCTGTCTTGAAGTTAGCAATCTTAGAAAGGGGACTTTCTGATTCTCCTCCTGCTCTTTCCTTTTTTGTGGCTCCTCTGCTGTCCTTCCTTGGACTTGCCTTATTTCCACTTTGTGTATTTTATTCCTACCTTTGTTTTCTTTCCAACTTTATCCCTTAGGACACCTATTTTTGCCTATTTCCTTTGCGTATCATGCAGCAGGGGGAAGTTGGATAGTAGGGATATAATAACACACTTTCTTCACAGAAAACCTGTTCTCACCTTTAAAACCCATTAGATTATTTTTCAAGCTGTCTTATTCTGCATGACCACGCTGCAGGTTCTCACTAAATATCCTTATTGTCTTCATAATCACTTGCAATATATTTAAATATGTTTGTGGTTTCCTGACAAACTATAGTATCTTGGAAGCTCTTAGTAAATTTAAATAATGTCAGAAGAAATTTGATGGTATTGCTTCACAGAAGTGGATTAGCCTAGATTAACTGGGTCTGGAGGAAAGGGGAGAATCTTCACTATGCCCTTCATTTCTGGTTGTGGAAAGTGTAGCTAATGCCCACAGGGTGTGGAAAAGAAAATTGTCGCAATGGAAGTGCAGCAGATGAGAGTTTCTAATTATGTTTCTGCAGCATAATGTGCATTTTATTGTCAGTGTTATCTGGTGCCATGTGCTAGTGGAGATCCTTGGATAAATTCATGTCTGTGCCAGGATGGAACTCTCAATTCCCAGCCTGGAACTTGTCTTTCAGCCCTGGCAGAACTAATACCTATCTATAGATGAGAAATGCACGTTGCACAAGCAGTAAAAATGGAGGGCAAAGAATGCAATCTGCTTCCTTCATCAAGTGAGAAAATGTATTAAAAAAAACCCCCGAACAAAGCAAAAACCAAACCAAAAAACACCCCACTACTAGTTCTGTCTGTGGCATTTGCAACATATGAGATAATTGCACTGATGGAACATACCATGTCTTTTGTGGTAGTAGCAGGAATCTTCTGAATTTGCAGTGACAAAATGAATTTTTTGCTACAAAGGGAGGAGAATATTGTTTTATATCCCAAGGAACCATCTCCTGGTTTAAGGTGTGGAGGGAGGTTTTTGCAGAAAGGGAGGGGTGAGATGGGTAGGCTTTTGGGCCCCACAGTACTCTGGGGGAAGGGGACATAGCACAAAATTTACTTTTTCACTTTAATTCCACCAATGTATATGTGTTACATATAACATTTTTTAATGACTAGCTTCTCTATGAGATGATAAGAAGTGAAGAAGGGCACAAGAATTAAAAACTCAGAAACTGTTATTGTATTTTTTTGTTTGGTTTGTTTTGGGTTTTTTGGGAGGGTTGTTGGGGTTTTTTTGTTTGTTTTTTTTATTTTGCCTCTTCAGAGATGCTGGGTCACAAATACTGATTTTAATTGGGAGATGAGGGAACTGTGACACGTGATCATACTGTTCGATAAGAAGTAGCAGAAAGCTCTGTTCTTTTTAGCTATTTTCAGCATTGAAACTAGATCTTTTTAGGGGGGAAAAAAAAAAAGGTCAGATTTGAGGCCCGTTTCCAGTGCTTCAGAATTTTAGAAAAAGCAAAGCTCATGGTTGAATAGCCTTTCCTAACTCCCTGTCCATATTAATTCAGGTTTCGTCCAGGGCTTTTTCCAAGTTACTGAATTAACTTCAGTAGTTAGTGTGCAGCATTGTCAAAGACAAGGTGACAGGGGATTTTGCTGCTTATTCATGGAAAATCTTGCTCTTCGTTCCTCTAGGCTCTTTGTCTTCCATTTATTTTATTCTTACTATAGCAAAAATTGTCAGAGGGCAAGGCTGGGTCTTCCCTTCTAAAAACAGAAAGTATTGCCCTTGTTTGAAAAGGAAATGTGATGAGAGTTCACAGCCTCTCTAGCTGGTTAGCAATTGTGTATTTTGTTAGGATTTTGTTTTATTCTGTATGCCCTTTTCATGTGCTGCATTGTTCTGGTGCTGGTCAATCATGCCTGCAAAGCTGTAGTTCAACACTTTGCTGAAACTCATTAATGTCACGTTCTCATGGTTTAACCCCAGCCAGCAGCCAAGCCCCACACAACCCCTTGCTCACTCCCCCAGCAGTGGGATTGGGGAGAGAGCAGGAAGGGTAAGAATGAGAAAACTCATGGGTTGAGATAAAGACAGTTTAATGGGGAAAGTAAAAGCTACACACACAAGCAAAACGAAACAAGGAATTAATTTCATCACTTCCTGTGGGCGGGCAAGTGTTCAGCCATTCCCAGGAGAGCAGGACCCCCTCACACACAGCAGTTACTTGGGAAGAGAAAGGCTGTCAATCCAAACCCCCACTTATATATGGAGCATGTTATATGGTCTAGAATATCCCTTTGGTCAGCCTGGGTCACTTGTCCCACCTGTGTCTTCGCCCAACTTTCATGCACCCCTAACGTCCTTGTCAGTGTGACAGTATGAAAAGCGGAAAAGGCCTTGGCTCTGTATAAGCCCTGCCCAGCAGTAACAAAAACATCTCTGTATTATCAACCCTGTGCTCAGCACAAATCCAAAATAAAGCCCAATACCAGCCACTGTGAAGAAAATTACCTCAGCTAAAACCAACACACATAGTAGTCCTCTCTACTGCAAACTCTTGACTCATCAAGAGTAAATAATTCTATATCACTTTGCTTCTTTGGTGTCCTGAGATTTCCCTGTTTTGGAGCAGAAGTAAAACTTTTCTTATCTTTTTCCCTAATCTCTTTTGCTCTTCTTGCTTGAATTGTATGAATTTTATTAAGAGTTTATAATTCATATTAATAATTTTGTTTGTTAATTAGTTATACTTGTCAATGTGGAGAGGATCCCATTTTATGAATGATGAGTGTCTACCACGACTGACAGCAGTCATACATCCTTCTTTTTTCTCAAGAGTGGATTCTTGGCTTTTTGACCTGGAAACCTGTACAATTTCTTTTGAAGATATTGGTCCTATGTTTGCATTAATGAGGGGAAGATTGATACAATGAGCCTTGGTGGTTTGCTTTTAATAATTTTCCATTTCCTATGCAAAAGTCCTTTGGCTATGACATAATATTTTTTATAACAGCTCCACTGTGCTTCACAAAGATTGTTCAGCCACTGACCTCATCCTAGAATTTTCAGAGGGAGTTTGAAAATAAGATCCAAGATCAACAATATGAGGATGTATTTGCAGTGTGGTGTAGCTGCTGACTTAAATTTGGACACTCTGTCAACCTAAAGAACATTGGTTTTGTCATTCCCTTCAAATAACAAGGAAAACGTGCAGCAGGATATAGTACTGTTATGTTAGAGGCAGTCTGAAAACTAGGGACTGAGTATGAGAAATTGATAAAAAATGTCCCTTTAGCAGAGGACTGTTTCCAGTAATTTTATGGGACTTTTCCTAGTCTTACTGAGAAATAACTGTAAACTCTTCAAAGTGCTTCTCTTTGCCCTTCAGCATCACCTGTGCCTTGCCCAGCTCGGCCCTTGACTTCTCTGTGAGCTGATTTCATGCAAACCTCAGCCCATCTTAGCTGTGAAGATGGAGGGAGGGGTAGCAAAGCTGTTTGTCACCTCTGGGTCTGTGGCATTAAGCGTTTGCTCTCTTACCAGGTGCTCTTGCTGGCTGCACGTAAGTGAATACACGTAGTGAAAAACAGCTGCTCTCTTCTGAACTCAGCAAGAAAAGTGTTGGGAGGTGGATGTGTATTTTCCTACTGCTACTGTTTTCCAATGCATCTCTGAAGACAAGATTCAAAACCAGTTTGTGCAATTACAGAGTCTTTGTCTTCTGTCCTGAGTGGGATTGCCATCAGCAGCAGTAATGGGTGTAGGGCAGTCAAGGAAGATGAGGATGGATGCCTGACCTCATCTGCCTGCTGTCCAGCAGTGCTGCTAAATCCTCCTGTTCTGTCTTTGGATGATACTTTGCACAAAGCCCTGGCTGGCCAATTAGATAGAATCTTGATAATAATTAAACAAGTAGAAAATAAAGTATTGCCATCTGCATAGCATGAGTATGAAGATGTAGGATAACTCTATTTTGCATGCGACTGTACAGTCTTTCCTACTAGCATTTGGAAGCTTTCATTAATTACTGTGCTTACTACTGGGAGTGTACTTTGCTAGTCTGGGGAGACACGTGTGTCCCAGCAATTTTAAGTGTGCTGTCAGCAGCAGTGCAGGATTTTTGTAGCTAGCAGAGTCCAGCCAGGGAGGATCTGTAAACCTTGCCCTTTCTCTCTTGCTCTTTTTGATCCAGAACAGGATTTGGCTCCTGAACTTATATGACCCTGCAACTACAGCAGGTCATATGGTGCCCTTGGATGTTTCAGAGGAACTCTGTAAGCATGTGGCTATTGACATCAGTATTTGGCCAACACTCCCGTTTTTCCAGGTGTGTCTTCCTGGTTTCAAAAGTTGAGTTTCAAGGTACTTTCCTACATGATGACAATATATCATCTCTCCCAATTGCACCTCTTCTAAATGGTTATTTCTTTTCCCTGTTTTTTAATCATTATATATGCTTAATTCCTGTTCAGTCAGTGGTACACAAGATGATTCACATTCCCAAATTCCCTTGACACTAAAAGTCTAAATTTCTCATGCTTTCAGAAAGAGAAGTATATTTTAAACTGTTTTATATCAGAGAGCCCAGGTGAATAAAAATGATAGGAGAATTGTGAATTCCTTCTCTGTGCTTCCTAGCACTGTGGTCAGAGAATGTAATAAGCAATAAGAGATCAGGCTCATTATTCTAATTGCTTTGCAATAAGAACACGTTCTTCTCTTGGTATAAATAGCCATTGCTGCTATTGCAGCAGTGTGGATTTGTGGCAGCTGAGAATGTGGCCTCAATGCAAATGCTGTGCTTTCTTCCTGTGGCATACTTTTAAAAAGAAATGTATTCTCTTGGATTAGAACTGGTTGTGACTTTGAAAGCCACTGAATGACTTCCGTTCTAGAGGAGGTCAGTAGAAGCTGGATGCTTTGTGGGGTTCAAGCTCAAGAAAGTATTGAGGCTTGTGTAGCAGCTGAGCTGAACAGAGCTTAGATGAATATGTAGATACTGAGATGCATGCTTTTTCAAAATTGGGGCCTAATTCATGCCTCTCCTTTAAATCTAATTTGGGATCAAATATTAAATAGTGCAGAAAAAAAAAATCTCATTCCAGCAATTCCTATCCAGCCAAAATTAATGACATTGTGGGGCTTTGCTGTTATTGCAGGAGCCAAAGGCAAGCAGGATACAGACTGAATTATCAGAGTTAGTACCAAACTTGAAGGTATTTTATCAGATTATGAACAAGGTGAATGATTAACTAGGGTTGAGAAGCTGGCTTTATGTGAACTGCTGAATAAGAAGAATTCCCTGGTAGCTTTCTCCTCATCTATCAAAGCTAAGCTTTTTAGTCTTAGAATAGATTATTTGTAATAGATGTTTCAGTGGAGGTAAGGGCAGAGGACCATTCCTTTTTTTTTAAAGAGAAATAAGTAGCCCTGAAAACAGGTAGTAAATTTTTACATTATAGATTGTGTAATATAGTAAAAACAAACTGCAAAGTAAATATAGGGACAAAATTGAATTATAAATGCTCTCAAGAAGATGCATTCCTTCTTCCCTTGTAAATGACTGAATTTCCTGCATTCAGCATGTTGGTCCCATTCCTGCATCCACCCTGTGTTAAGAATCAAAGCAAAAGCCATCAGCTGCAGAAGTCTATCATTTGTGTTTCCAGTGGAGATAATGTAAGTATAACACAGCGACATTGAATATTGGTAAAAAGATGACAGCCCATGATTAAAGTTCTGTGTCAGGTAAAATAAATGGCTGGAGGATTGAAGAGAAAATGACAAAAATATTGCTTGTATTCTGTGGTATCTTGTTTTTTAATAACACTAATCAAATGTCTATTGTTGGTTTTAAGCACTAGATATATTGTTTTTAACAGGCCTTTTGGGAAAGAAAAAACAGACATAAAATACGTACATTTCACGTAAAATACAAGGTGGTAGTTCTGTCCTCAAGTTGCCATATCAGCGTGGGGGTTTTTTAGAAAAGATGTCAGTTCTTAGCAGATTGGGTTTAGATTTCAGTGCTAATCTTTCAGTATCTTGGAGGCAGTAGGTAATGTTTTGCTGAGTGGAAAAAATTGTGGGTAATGAGTGTAGTTGATAAGGTTAATTTTTTAAAACACATTTGGCAGAAGATTTTGGCAGATACCTATTTATTCTGGTTTTTTGTTTGCTGAGATAACTGTGAAAGGCCATGTATTTTTGCATGGATATTATTTCTTATTTGTTGCTATTAGCTTCTTTCTAGGAAAAATTCTTCACAGAAAGGAATTTTTTTAAGTAATATGAAGGCAGTTCAAGTTAGTAGCTTTTGCAAGGTCTGAGAAAATTCCTTAGAAGTCTTAGAATCCATCCTAATAGAATGTTTACCCTTTTTCCCTAATTATACAATTTATAGAATTGGTGGTGTAGCCTCATTATGCATATATACAAAATATCTTTGAAGACACTATCTGGAGCTACCACAAGTAATAGAATGGCAGCGTTACCTTCTAGTTAACAGAATAGAGTGGGGCAGAAAATAGAGGCAATGAAGAACAGGGTTAAGTTTGTAACTGGAAGGAGTAAAAGACCTATAAGAGTTGCCCCTGCTCCCAGACCTGCAGAAATACATTGTTCCTGAAGTGAAAGTTCAGATATGGGCGAGCAGAGATGTGAAAGAAGCAAGGAGCAGGCAACAGGCAGCAGCTGTCCGAAGAAGGCTGTGCAGTGTTTGAGTGGTTGCCTTCCAGCATGGCATTTTTCCTTCCAACATATAGTGTAACACTTCAGTTCCATTCTCTAGGTGTTTTTTTATACTGGGCATAGGGTGCCTACAGTGTTAGATATCTAAGATGAGCAAGTGTCTGAATCTATTTGGGGTTCTCCACTAGGACTCATCTGAAATTGGCAGATGTGAGCAAGGAGGGAATTGAGCTGTTGCTCTTCTTTTTGCTCACCATGCCAAGAAGTGAGAGCTCCTAATCCCAACACAACTTAAAAGACTGTTGTGGATGTTCCATAGCAGTATTGTAGAGGTTAGATCAGTCAACAAGGACACAGGATATCTGGCTCTAGGTACTTTGTCTATTGCACCTCGAGATTTACTCTGTCCTGAGGAGATGTGGATGCCATAGCCACCACATTAAGGACTGGTTTGGAGGCTCTGCTCACCTTTTTCCTCAAATCTGCCCCTTCCTGTACATTTGTCTCTGCTCCTGGGATGCTGTAGAAAGCAGAGCCACTGCTGTCACCCATTCTTCCAGCTGCATGAAAGTGGTGTCCACACCTCTGTGCTGCACTGTCATGTCCTATCTGGGTGCACTGGATGTCTTTTGAATAGGACTGATGTGCAGAGAACTTGACTGTGGCTATAAAGTGTAGATATTAGAAAAGTCAGCCCAGAGCAAATTTTTCAAGTGTTGAAGATGTGGAAGTCTAAAAGTTAAATGGGGATTTTGAGGATTGCTTTCTTAGGCTTCTGTGAATCTGGTCCAGAATATTCTCTAGTGGGTGAAACATCACATTTAAAGAGGGAGAGCTACTTGCTGCTTTGCAGATATTATTGTATGTTTTATAAGGTGAAGGCAAGGTTGGAGAAGCAAGTTGCTGTTCTTTGTGCCAGGGAAAAATACAGCCAGTTTGAGATTTTGCCTGGGAGTTCTAGCTAGTCTCCAAGGTAGAGTAGGTTGTTATCTGACAAGGGAATATGTGGAGTCTCCTTCTGGGAGTGAGTCTTGTTTTCACATGGAGAAATGTGACAATAGTGCTGAGCAGCAAGAAAGCGTTATCAGCGAGCTTTAACATCAGGGAGTAGAAAGGATGTCTCCCACACTGGGAGAAAACCAGATGATTGGAGCCATATGAAGTCAATTCATGAGATTTTTGGCTCCTGAGGAGAATGGAGAAGAGAGAAACAATGCAGGGAGTTGAATTGTGAAATTGAGGTTATATTGAAGGCATTTATAGGATTAGGGAGAGTTGCAAGAAGGGGGTGAAAAAAATAAAGGTTTTGATAGCAGATCTTTTGGGAAGGTGACTTTTTAGTGTGCAGGCCATGGGGAAACAAAACTTTTGCTGCTCAGGCAGAGTCCACATTTTCTTTGTACTTTCTCCCTTATCAGTCTGCTGTTGCACACCAGGCAGGTGGGGAAAACCGGATTATGTGCCTTCTTCCCCCTGGAGCCTCATGTGAGTAACTGATCGGCACATTTTAGTCCTTGGTTTGTTCCACAGGTTGGCTGTCAGTATCTTAAAATATAGCAGCCAAGGTTAAAGAACAAGAACTGATCAGGACTTCTTTTTTAAATGAAAAAGACAAGTAAAGCATATTTCTGAAGTAGTAAACACTTGTTAAATATAAGAAGACTTACTAATGCATGACTGTGAATTAATATGATGAATCAAATAAAAAGGTGAGGCTCTGTTAAGAGTGAAGCAATACCATTGCCTTTTTTCCTCTAAGTATCATTAGAGGACACTTTCTTTTGCTTGCCTCCTTTGTTCACTGCACAGCTATTGCCTTTGGAAAAGGAAACAAAGACACAGCTGAATGTTGAGTGAGAAGATCTCATTCCTTCCCTGTGGTGCAAAATATAAATAGAAGCAAGTGACCAAAATATAGAAAAAAAACTTACCCTAGTTTGTACAATAGTTTAATAAAGAACAGGGATATTGAACTGCCCTAAACTAAAACATGAACAAAGTCTTTTGATTCACATTGCCGTTTTATCCAAGCCTCAAAATTTTCCAATCATTTTAATTGTCATAATGAAAATCCCTGTTGCTACTGCCAGACTATTTCTGTTGCATTTTTTTTTGCTTTTTTTGTCAGAGAAAACTGCTTTTAGGGTCACTGAATGCTGAGTTAAAATACGTGCCAGGTGCTGGGAGAAGATAAGTACACGGTTTCCTGAATCTGCACCTTAATGTGGCTCACCTATTAAAAGGAAGAAGTCGTCTAAAGTATCTGGTCTTAGTGGTGGTTGATCTCCCATTTTGATTATGCAGTTTCTGAATAGTTATCTTACTGTGTAACCTTTTAGCTTCTCTCTCACTCTCTTGGCTTTCAATGTGAGGGTTCTTACAGGGGTTTCCCTTGAAATAAACAACATCATCTCATCAAAACAGTGTTGACCTCAGGGTGTTCTAAACCACTTGTGACAATTCACTCACCAAGGGGCATTCCTGAAAACTATAGATGATGAGATTTAGAAGCAGTAACATCTTCCTGTGTTGATTCCAGTATGCTTTTGAAGAGGTTTTGTGGAACTTTGTTTTGGTTTGGTTTTGGTTTTTTAATAGAGTTTAATATAAAATCTTCTGACTATTTTTACACAGGCATGTTTTCATTTAGATTACAATGTTCAGGAACTGAATGTGCCTTTTGTATGGATGCAGAGCCCTCAATAAAGAAAAGTCATGTTCTCGTAGTTCCAGTTAGCACTATAAATAACTTCAGAATTATGTTATGCTGACACCCATAGAGCTCCCCCACTGATACCTCCCAGAATCTTGTCAAAAGGCAGAGGAGCAATGTTCTTTGGAGCTCAAGAAAGAGAGAACCCTTGCTGGATATGTCTCTTGACATGAATTTCACCCAACATCACAAGGAGAGGGAAGATATCCTCTAATTTCCTTTTACCCTTTTACCCTGGTCATGTTTCCTACAAAACTACTTGAGGTTTAGTAAAGGCAACTGCAATTACAGTGTCAATTGCCACTTTATGAAGAGAACTCAGGGATAGGCCCCTCTGTTCCACATCCATTTCCTCCTGTCCATAAACAGCTGTTTCTCTGACAGCTCTTTCATCATCATCAAGTTGACCTAATGCAGAATGCAGTCTGCTGCGTCCTTTTGTGTTGCTGTGAATGTCTCAGCCATTATTCAAGTCAGCTTAGGCCTGCTTTTGTAGACTCTTTCTGCATGGTATCCTTGAGGATAGCTGTTCCAGCTATCCATGCAGCTAAAAAATTACCCATGTAGAGTCTTGCATCTCACTTACTTCACCATCAATTTCCCTGGCCGTGACTTGACAAAAGTAGTCTTGCTGTACTCTCATTCATTCAAAATGAGCACTTTTGTCCTTTTTTCCATTTCACTTAGTTTTTCTCTATTGACTCCCTCTGTTCTGTCTCATCAAGACTAACTCAGTATTTTTTTTTAACATGAAAAGACTGACTTTCCTCTGTAGATGTTAAACCACATTGGTGTCAATCACTTGCCCACTGTATTCTTATACTAGCATCTCAGATGTGTCTTACATGATTCCTTTGGGAAGGGATGGAGATCTTGATTATCTAATGGCATGTTTCACTGACCTCCCACAAATCCTTAAAATGCTCATTCACTGTGATGCCTCAGTGTTCTTGGCACCACTTAGATTAATCAGTTACTTGTGTAACTAATTAAAGTGTTGTACTGTAACTAACGTGCCATGTCCAGTCCACTGTGTGTCTTTGAGCATTCTCATCTGTATCCTAGCTCTTGCTGATTGTTTGAGAGTTAAAAGTTGCTTTGAGAAAAAGGCCATCATTGTAATGTGTTTGGTGTTTGTACAAAGCCTGGCACTCTGACTCCTGGCAGCTCAGAATCAGTAGGTGATTAAGGTATGCTTTCTGTCGCTGGGTCTATGTAAATGGCTGATGGATTGTGATTTGTTGTGGGTTCCAGCAGATTGTTCCAGACACCTTCATTGAACTTGCCCCATATGCCACTTCGATAGTAATATACAGGCAGGCATATAACACCTAGAGGTGTTGATACATCATGAAATATTTATAAGTATACGAATAATATAAAATCTCATCCAGACTCGATCCATCATTTTGAAATGTTTCATACCTGAAAAATCTCACTATGTTCAGTACAGCCACCCATGGAGGCTTCATGGAGACTGCAAATGCACTTTTAGTGTGGATTGAAAATGAATAAACCAGACTCTGAAATTCAATTTGGTTTAATTTTAACACCTGATGTAAAAGCTAAAGTTTTTTGCATGCTGGGAACAACATAATTTTTAATAATAAGTTGAAATGTGTCTCTGTGTTAGTTATTTGCAGCTTTCAGGTAATTTTCACTCCAAAGGTGTGTTTGGAAAATACTTCAAGGCACTGAATTCCAAACACAGACTAAAAGGTGGAGCCTAGATATGTTCAGAGTATCCAGGTGTATATGCATTCACTGATTTTGGTTGAAAATTTTATTGTAACATCTCAGCATCTTAGTTCAAGATGTATCAATGTTTTACAGATACCATGATAAAGCAACTATGGCCTTCAAATAAAAGCCATCTGTTAGCAGTAGGTTCAGTAATTGCTGATTACTAAAATGTGTTTAAAACTTAGACACAGACAAAACCACATTGACCAATGCGCTGAGTCATGGCCAAATAACAGCAGCCCAGGCACCATTATGCCCTACTGTTATACATGCTGTTCACCTTCCCCACGGTGAAATACTGCATACATCACCATCTCTGCCCTAATTTTGTCAGTAAAGCTCTTCATTAAATTAAGTAGCGAAAACAAGTTATCCTTTGGAAATTCTGATTTAGCTCTCTGGAGTGTTTTTTTAGCCTTTAATAATAAGCCATATATAGATGCAAACAAACATTTTTAAAAAGCAAGTAAATGGGCTTATATATGTCTGCAGGAAAATGTTTTGACTGTGTGACTATGATAATGTGATTGACAAGTAGAGAAACAGCAGGGAGGGTTATTTTATTTTTCTGGCTTGGTAAGTGAAATGCTACCTGGATGGAACACAGATGTGTAATCCGGTGAAGCATTTTTCCCTTTCTAATTAGTGATACTTTGAACTCCTTGGGGGAGACCAATTTGTGGACCCCATGCTGCATTATGCCTTCAATAAACATATATACGGACTCTTAAGCACAGATCAAATAGCTCAGCTTCTGAAGCCTGATTTTGCTCTTGGTCTCAATATATTGGTGTGTGATTTTTACAGCTTGGAGTCTTGTAGAATTTGTGGAGTTAAAAACATACTTGTGTTAGATTAATGGACTCATTGTGAGAAGTGCAGCTCCTTTATCCTTCATTTGGGATAAAAGATAAGCTGGTATTCAATTTAGTCAGAAAAGTTAAAATCAAATGGTTATTTTTCTTCTTTTAAGTTACTTATAATTTCTGACAATTATGTAGTAAATGATATAATTTGAAAAAGAACAGTGAAAAAATATTGCAGTTATTAGCATTGAAATCTGTCTGGAAGTGTGTATTGCCATGGGAATAATTGCTTCTGAATCCCACTGCAGGTTCTGCCACTGATCTGCTATATTTTAGCAGGAAATCTGCTCATTTGCTTCCATAGAGACAACATGTGGAGATGTGACCACATCACTTAAAAACAGTGTGATGTTAGTATTCAGTTCTGAAAAGCTATTTACACTTAGAATTCCCATTTATTTCAAGAAAATAACTCTTGGATGGGTCTCAGGAGTGTTTTTTGTAATGTACATGTTTGAGAGATGATAAATGGATGAAAAATTTATAGAAGTTTGATATTTTGAAGGTACTAATACTTCTATTTTTGTTTTGGTGGCATAACAAAGTAGAAGGAAACCAAAGCACGTTAGTAAGAGATAAGGACAACACTCAAAAGTGTAAGACTGAAGAAAAGGGAGACTATTGTGGTTTAATCTAATCTGCTTTCAGCAGTGCTGAAGCAAGCACATTTTAGTCTAATAAGAAATTTAGTGTACCTATTTTCCAAAAATTACAGCTGATTTAATGCAGTAAGTAGTGTGATTGTTCACACATGATCTTCTACATCAAATTCAGGAAAGCCACACAGCTGCAGGAGGACAGGCCTGTGTATTTGGCAGTGTGAAGGAAGCTCTGGTTCTGATGGCGAGACCCCTGAACCTGTGTCTGAACAGAAGGAAGTCTCACATAGCCAGTGTTTGCCGTACAGTTGGAAGCAACATCTTAACCCGAGGAGGTTTTTCTGTCATCAACTTTGTAATAGGGCAATAATTTTACTGCTTTTCAGTTTGGTATAGCAATGTTATCTCTGGGGGGGTATTTGAGGTACTGTTAGGTTTTTTGATTGTTTTTATTTTTCTGTCTATAATAAGCAGTTACTCCAAGTGTTACTTGAAATAGCAACTATTCTGCCTGAACTGCAGTTTTATTTTCTTTGGCTTTTATTTCAGCTGTGGGAGCCAGCTGCTCCAAAGAGTGTGGGAAGCTGACTTGGAGGCCTGTCAGCTGTTGATCCGAGGGTTTCAGCTGAAAGAAACCAGTTGCTGTGTTTTTGAGGAAGAAGAGAGCCAAATGGATGAGATGGAGATGACTGCTGATGCCCTACCTGATTCTGAAAAAAGAAAAGAAGGTCACTTTCTAAAGGGCACAGACTGGGGTGCTGTTCCCTGCCCCAAACACAGGGAGCTGAAAGAGGTATCTGAAATAGTCTGCAGCTGCATTTCAGGGGGTACTGCTGGTTTTCCTTTTGAGAGGAGGAGTTGAATCTTGGTGATGGGTCAGCAGGACAGGTTAAGTATGAACTTAATACCTGGCTTCCACTCTGGGACATGAGTAAAATAGCTTATTAGTTTCTCAGAAGTCCTTCAACCCTTTTTCCTTTTACCATCAGTCTTTTTAAAGTGCAGAAGTTATTCAGGTAATAAATACAGAATGTACATCAGGATTTAAAGGAAAAACTATTAAGTATTTAACCAAAATTATCGGTTGTTCCTCATCTCACTGATGAGTTTCATTCTGAGTTGGTTCTGCTGACTTGTTAGCCTGGATCAATGTTAGCTGACGTGAGGAGAGAGTTAGTTTTGGTCAAAGGCTTCTGAGCTAATAGATGCTAATAGGCTTACAACATTCAACAAATATTAAAAGGAGGAAAAAATCATGAAGCTTAGAAGGTTTGACAAATTTCTTTCGAGTTCTCATGTTTTGATCTGGAATGCCATCCCTGCTTGAAAAATCAACCACTATCTAATAGTCTTTTAACTGTACTGCCAAAGTAAACAACCTGTTGAAAAAGCTTCATCACCCAACAGCACCACTGGGGCAAAAAGACCCTCCAACCGCAGTTGTTAGTTTTATTACCGTTTTTATTACCATTAGGTCGAAAAAAAATCTAAATTATACTTAATTGCATCTGATGTTAAGAGCCATTGAACTGTGCATTGCTCTGAAATCTGATGCCTAATTTTGCATTTATACTGGCTGAGACTTAGTGGAAAGCAGATTCATACCTTACTGTAAAATCTCCTCTTGTTACTAAAATTCTGGATTTATATTGGGCTTCAGTAGTTCTTGCAGACTTTTCCCAGGTCAAATGGTTTATGAACTGACTTCACATAGAGAACATTTTAATTAGAAATGGTCAGCTTGGCTTTGATTCTCTCCCCATCGCTGCCTTACCATATTTTTTATGAGTCTGCTGAAATAATATGAGGAGTTCTGTTGGTTATGGAAAGCTGTGCTCCTCTTTCAAAAAGTGCTTAGACGCTCTGGAGTGTTTGGGATTTTGTGACTGTTTCTGTAGCACTCCTGATATTTGTGCTATAGATTATCACCTATTTCACCCCTGCGAGTCCAGATTGTTTCCCTGGAAATCAACCTCACTATCCAAGAATGACAACTGGGCAGCTGAAGTGAGGTAGCTTCTGGTTGTGGAGAGATGTGCAGGACTTGAAAGATGATTGCCCAATATCTTAATGTAACAGGAAACTGTATTTGCAGTGCTTCCATTAAACTCCGCCTTTTGAGCTTGCTTTTCGATAATCTCCTCTCTGTCTCCATCAACCACAGAGGGAATTTAGGAAGACTAATTTCAGCTCTTCACCTAGGTGCTTTAACTTTGTGGTATAAAAGCCTTTGCCTGGGATCTGGCCTATCCTGGTATCTTGAATAATCTCCATGTTGAGAATGCACGAAAATCCATTCGGAAGCTGATGTATAAACATGAAAATGTCCATCAGGGAAGGACCTGTGGAGGTACTCCTCCATCTGTTCCTAAAGCACTCCTAGGACGGATACGCTTGAAAGAAAAAAACAAGCAGTTTTGCTGGTATGAGACTGTTCACATATTGTCCATTTTTTTGAAGGAGTTGAGCAACAGCTGTGTTTCATCATGGCTTGCTCAAACAGCTTTCCTCTGCTTCAGTGCTGCCTGCAGTCTTCACCACTGAGGCAAAGTTATGTGTCACTGATGACTGAAACGCACTGCAACCATAAAACTGCCCTGCCATATCGACTGTATTCCAGCTCTGGAATCAGGGTTGGTCTGCCTGCTTTTATACTTTCAGGAGCTGAGATTTTTTATTTGTTGTGGAGTATGGAAGTTTTGCATCCCCCCTTCCCCCCCAAAATGCCTTAGGTTGAAAAAACTGATAAGATCTTATTAGAAGTGACAGGAAGTATCCAGACTTTTAGAGAAGAGCCATAACAGACTATTCCCTAACATCTCTTAGTAGTTCATCACAAGACAGAATATAAAAGCAGACAAAAAACCTGCCACAAATCATGCTGACTTCTGGTTTTGAACATATTGAAGTGCAAGCAAAAATCCGTCTTGATTTGTAAATGGACTTGAAAAACAAACCACTTCTGAAGCATTTAAATGCTCTGTTATATGGTAGTGTATTTTTATTAAAAAATAATTCAATATTTGTGGGCAAAAAACAAAAGTGATGTCGTGCTTACTCTCTCAATTTAGCCATTTATATTACTTCCATGGAAATACTTATTCTTGTCCATTAGCAGGGAGCCTTTTCATAGCCATTTATCAGCAAGTGAGGATACCTAACAAACGAGCATGTATTTGTCAAAATACGTGGTTTCATATTATTTAACAAGGTGGTGGTGCCCCTGTGAGAGGAGTAGCTTGCCATGGTTGCCGTGTTTCTGGAATGACTGTTCTGTTCAGCTGTGTTACAACCTCTGTTCCCCACTAGGGAATTTCTAGAGAGCGCCAGTGGCCACTGAAGCAGAAGGAAAGAGTCGTGTTCTTTGTACTTAGAGGTCACTGAATTAATTACTTCAAGACAATATACGAAAGTCTGATAATAGCATATGTGCATATATGCCTTGGAAAGTAGATTTCATCCCCAGGTGATTGATTTACTTTACAGTGGAATTCCATAAATGAAACTCTCCAGTTATTTATTGTGTCATATAGAGCTAAGCACAGTGCAAGGTGAATATTGGTTTTGTTCATGTGTACTGTAAATAGTTTTATTGCATATAACTGTATCTTACTCTATAGGTTTCCTTAGAAAGGAAAAAAACAAGTAAGAAACATAATAATAAGAAAAGCTAAATAGATGAGAGAGCCCTTCTTGTAGATCCTCAGATTCTGCTTTGCAGAGGGGCCATTTATCATTTTTAATTAAACATCCTCACTAAATCATAAAATATGACATGTTCTGGTGTAAAAATATGTAAGGTATAAATTCTTTGGAAGTTTGTTATTTTACTATCATATGAGCACAGGTTTATTAACTGTCAACAGTTATTTTATAGTTTTCATAACTGTGTTTTCTAAGACACTGCTCATTCTTTTTTTCCCAGTTTTTATGTGGTAGACTGGTATCCCAAAATAATTCAGTAAATCAGGTTTCCTTCGTAACACTGACTGTTAACTAGGGATAAAAATCAGATGAATTGGCAGCTCAGCTTGCTGAAACATCATTAATGATGTTTTGGTGAAAACTAAATGAAATGGGGCCAGCAAAAATCATCCTGTGAACCCCTCTGAGTTACTTAAATAAGATGTGCTTCTCTCAGTTGCAGATAACTCATTAGGCTATAGCATTATAAAAGCTCTGGAGCAAAGTTGCAGCCAATATTGCTACCCTCAGTCATGTGAAAGTCAGCTTGTCTAATGTATTTGATATAGGTTCTTGAATTCTCATATAAGTGTGTACTTTCCAGCTGGTAGCTGTGTTGATGAAATTAGTGTGTCCTATCATTTCAGTTGTAGTTTGACTTTTTGTGACTGTTTGGGCTTGATTTTCTTCTAAGTCTCTGAAGAATTAAAGGTGGGTTTTTGTTTTCATCCCACAAATGTTCCATGAGTGAGGTGGAAATTGCAATGATCATTACTACATGGTTAGATGCATATCTGGGTAATTTCTAAAGTATACAGTACCACTTCATTTCTCTTCAGACATTAATGCTTACTTTTTCCACTCTTTATAATATCTTGCTTTAATTTTTTGCTTCTTGATAGTGTATGTGTAAGTACAAGACTTTACAAAAAGCTTTTAAAAACAGCAAAATCACCACTGATAACTAAAAAACTGAGAGGTTTGTGTGTGCTGGGACCTCCCTAACAGCAAGTAACCTGATGAACATGGGTATGTGGGCACCTGCAGGCTTGAGTTCCTGACCTATCCTTTTTTCTTCTTCTGCTCTCTGGCATGCTGTGCAGTGCTCCCTCTTAATCACTATGAAGGAAAGAAACACCTACTAGATTTCAAGAATATTGAGGGGATTAAAGTTACAAGGTAAAATCCAAAATTCAGTAGTTTTACCTTCTGTAAGTCAGCATTTCTGCTAGCTGTCCCATCAGAATTGTTTGTAGTAAATTTCTCACTTTTTCATCACAAAGGAAGTAGAGAACAGGGCTAAGGGTAAGGCCTGCTGTCTTTTCCTCTCCTCTACATACTTCAGTTTGGCCATCTGGGATAATGTATTGGGGTCGGTTGAAGATCACTCTGTTGTTGGGAAAATGTTCTATAATTGTAAAGCCTTCATGTGATGAAGTTTTTAAAAGGTACTGAGGTCTCAGTGATACCAAATGGACCATCAAAAAAGGTAATATTTGATGTGATGTCTGCCATTAAAAAGAAGTTATCACAGAGGGTGATACAACATTTTTCAGAATTTAGTGACAGCAAGCAGCAAGAAAGCCTTTGTGAGCAGACTGTAACTCATTGCTGTGCATTGGGATAGCCTGTGGTCCAGGAGGCAAACATGTAATGTGTAAAGGACAAAGCCTTTTGAAAGCTAAATAAACTGTGCATTCATTTGAGCTTTAATTAAATGCTGTATTTGTAGAGCTTAGAAAATAATTTGGAAATTTTAGATTTAATCTTCGTTTTAAATGTCAGCATTAAGCATTAGTGAAAGTCAGCATTTGTGTGTTTCTTGTACTGATCCAAGCTGGAAAGGATGTTAGTGGCAAGAGGCAGCTGGCTTGTGCACAATGGTCAGATCCTCGCTGGACAGCCCCGTGTGGAGCTGTGCAGCACAGTGCCCCTCAGCTGCATCTGAGGCTGGAGTGCGTGTCTGCTGGTAAAAATGCCAACTCTCTAGCTAGGGATTGCAGCACCTCAGTAAGCTTAATGCTCACCTGTAATTTAGCAGTAAAAATACCATCAGAAAATTAATATTACAGGCAAGAGAAATCTAAACCTTTTTTCAGATTGATTGCTGAAAATAGTATCCAGTAACAATTGTGATTTTATGGCAGATTAATGATTTTGCCCTTTTATTATGTGTATATATATGTGTGTGTGTACATACCAAAGCACTGTCCCTATCTCAGTTTATTATCAGTAACACTTTTATGTGCAATAAGTATTAATTTCTTTGGTCCTCAGCCAGTCAATGAAACATTGGCTAATGTCTTATAGATTTCACAGATGAAACAAGTTTTGAAGGACTATAGTTAGCATTTGTTACCAATAGGAAACATTGGTGGGGTTTCTCATTTCTCCTGCCCAAAATCATTTACAGGGTTTGTACAAAAAAAAAAAAAGTCTGTAGACTCTTGAATGGTGTACAGATCTGCAAGAGCTTGATAGAAAAGTTTGTTTCAATCTATAGTTAGTCCTTCACTTTTTAGAGGCAGTATTCCTTGTCGGTTTTAAGTGGGAAGCCAAAGCAGGCTGTAATAAGATGTATTAAAATATAGTTTTAAATATTGGGTGGCTGCCACTGCCCCATTGCAAATCCCATTTAAATCTTTCATGCATGTGAAGAAAATTGATACAATTGTTCAGCTTACATAACTTTTTATTGTGCTATATGGTTTTTATAAGTTCCATTAAAATCATACTGTTTATATAGCATGTATCTACTATATAGTTAATAATTTATCTCTAACAGGTTATGGAAGACATTTCATTTGGAACAGAGGGTCATTTATCTGAGGTAAGTGTTTCCTAGGCAGTATAAAGTTGTGATACTGTACAGACTTTTCTTTGTCTCAATTAGAACAAATTACTCTTGTTTTTATAGCGTTACCTTTGCTTAAAAATTGCTGGAGAATGTGTGAGCACTTGGAAAAGTAACAGAATCACAACTAGAGTGGGCCCATTCCTTTTTGCTTTTTTTTTTTCTTCCATTGAAGATAATGGTGTAATTGCTGAGTATTTCAGGGAGTTTATAGTTCAAACCTGTGCTAATATTTTTAACACATACCAACAGCAGGATGAACACACTGGGAAAAAGAACCTGTAATATTTAGCCAGCCCCACTGTAGCACTGTCATGATGCTTAGGAATGGAACAAAATCATGATGCTTAGGCTGTTTTCTTGTGTGCCACTAAAAATACCTTTGAATTTATTTTTGAAGTATAAAAGCATCCAAGCATACTGCAGCAGAATACATGGTAATAGGAATTTCGTCTGAATGAAAATACTGGATGTTTGTAATTTATACCATTTTCATAAATAAAAAGATGCCAGAACCTAGTCTATGTATTTAAGAAAGCTACGATAATTGAGTAACATTTGTAAATGAGATGCATTGCCTATGAGAAAAATCTGCTTATATACAAAAATCTGTCTACCTACAAACTAAGAGTTAAGGTAATATATGTGTAAGGGAAGTTACCCTGGTTCTAAAAACTGTATTCTTTCAGTCTGGTCCATTTTTATATCGGTATGTCTTGGGTTACAACTTACATATTACGAAATTTTAGTATCCAAGAATTGTGTCCAGCCAGCAAATAAATTACATGGACAAGTAACCCCCAGTTCACCTTCCATAATTGCATACATACCTGCTGACAAGTACATGTGACAAGAGCTCCAAGCCAAGCAAATATTAAATAAATAAATATTAAAGCTTAGAATAACTATTCAGATGAGGCACTTCTTTAGATTCCCTCCAGTGAATCCAAAGACTGTGGAGCAGCTGGAATGCTCCAGGAAAGATAATCTAACTGCAACACCAAGCTCAGATTGTTAACTTTCTATTCAAGGAGACTGTGGCATGATGGCACACATAGGATAGACTGCTTGGCTGTATGTGAGTTCAGCATAAATAAAAACAGGAAGCCTTGAGAATGAAGGTGAACTTTGCAGAAAATGCAAATGGCCTTTCTGATCAGTGGAGTTTGCTATGAATTATAGTTGAACTGTGGAGCTTCTTATGTCCACAGATGACATGAAATAGGGACAGGTAATCCTATGAGATAAAGGCAGCAAAAAGCCCTACTGCCATCAGGACAAAATACTGAGGACACCAGAGTTCACAAGTATACAGGGCTGCCACTATAGAAGTATGCACCAAAAGCTTATTATCTTAGAGTCCTCAGAAGCAGAGAGACTTTTGAAGTTTTGAGGGGGGGGTGGAGGGGGACAAAAGTGCGTAAAGAGAATATAAAGCAATGATAGAAATAAAAGACATGAAGGTATGCTAGAAAGCCAGGCTCTACCCTACTGTCACAGCTGGGTTGATGGTGACTTGTAGAGAGCTCTCCATAAAGCTCTATGAAAGTGCCAGCAGCCTGTACCATGTCAAAGTTTTGCCTAAATGTACCCTTGGTGCTCTGGTCCCCTAATTCACTGTGGTCAGTCTCCCCACTGCCTGCAGGAGAGCACCCAGTTAGTCATTCCAGATTGTTGCATCTTAGTGCCTTGGGAGCAGAGATGGGAATGAACAGTACTAGGAAACACCTATAAATGAAAACCAGCTATGCTGGCTCCTTGCACAGCAGGGTGTGAACACGGGAAAACAGTTTGGTACTTTTGTTACTTTTTCCAAGTCCTGACCCACTGTGAATTTTTATTGGTGAGTCAGTAAATAGCCTCATCCTCCCGCAGCAGGAGCTGGAATTGTCCCAGTGTAATTAAAGGAGCCAGTGCAGTAGTGTGCTCTCATTTTAGGAAGTCTGCAATTAGGGAAGATCTTCAGTCTATTGGGGTTGAGAATAGGAAGACTGCTGTCAGGCCACAGCAGGGTGCTGGAAGGCAGGGAAAAACTCGATTCCTGCAGAGATACTTTTCAAGGGCCACTCCTCTGTAGCTGTAATGGAAGATACATGAGGGAAGAATTGCCAACATCGGGCTCTAATTCTGATGAGTTATTTAACGCTCCCATGTGGAGAAGGGAAGGGGATCAATGCAAGCAGAAAAAGTGTGGGAAAAGCATGTGATGGTGGGAAAGAGGTAGGTCACAGCTGGCTGGAAGGCTTTATGCCTAAATTATTGCATATGAGAAAGTGGGGAGTGTGTTGTAGTGCTGAAGACTCCTAAATATAAATAACCACACTGATGGAACGAGCAAGCAGCCTGTTAGTGGAAGGTGCTAAGAGCAAAAGTAATTGGGAATCAACCTTGATCCCTCTTCTGAGAAAAGTTAGATAGCTATCTCCACGAAAGAAAAGCTCATCTAAACAAAATCAGGGCAGAAACAGGGGAGTTTCCATGGGACAAACTCTCTAGGAGGAGGAATCAGCAGATGTTCTTTGGTACTGTCCAGAAGACATCAGGTTTATAGTACAGCACCATCTTCTTTTGGTGCAGAAAAGTGCAAACACAGTCACAGACTACACATTTATGTCATCAGGTTTTCAGTGGCTCAAAAGTTTTGACAAGGAAAGGACAAAAGTGTTTTTAAGAATGAACCTAGAAGGGTGCTGCATGGTGTAAGTGTGAAGCAGCAAGACCGCTGAGCACACTAATCTATATTAAACAGACGACATGTGAAATGGCAAGGGAGTTCAGGGATAAGTTGGATGTACGGGAAAGGTGAAAGAAAGCATGTGTCTTCTAAGAGGAAAGGTGAATGAGAAAATAAATGAGATCAGAATTTTTTTTTCTTCATTATTCTCTGTGCATTTGGTCTTTCTAAAGATTATAAGCTACATCCAATTACGTAGTGCTCATAGTATTCACTGCAAGGTAGCAAGAGACAAATGCAGTAAAAGATCCAAAGGCAAATGAGATGAAGTCAGGCTAGACTGATGAAATTTCTCCTGAGCACATAGGAGCCAAGAAAAACAATCTCCAAACCATTAACAAGCTCCTTTGAAAATTCCTAGAGGAAGTTTGAAGCCCCAAGGGATCAGCAGAAGGCAGACTTTGTGTTTGCCTTTAAAAAGGAGGTAGGCCAGGAGTTTATGTGCCAGTCAACATAATTTCAATTAGGATTAGAGTTCCAAATGGTCTTGATAGATTGAAAGAATAGTCTGAAATCAATAAGAAGGGATATGTTGAAAGACAGGTGCAAATTACATTTGAGGGAGAAAAAGAGTCAGATTTATGTATACAGATGGTAAATAGCAGCTAAGTTGACAATACTGCAGAAGAAGAGTCTAGGTTTATAGTGGACTACGAATGTAGTGGGATTCATTACCTTCATTGTGTTGGAAGAAAGGGCAAATGTCATTTGCAACCTCATTACTGGGAATGTCAGTTGTAAGACAGAAATAATTACTGTGCTTAGCTGAGAATGCCAAAGCCTTCAGAGGACTGGGGCTCTAGTCTGGCCACCTCCCTCTGTAGAAGACAGGAACACAGTGAAGAAAAGAAGGAAAGGAATAGAAATAAAAGGCTTAGAAATCCTAGTCTGGTTGAAAGTCAATGTCTTCAGCCACATAAAACATAATGATAAACAGGAGAACTATTAGTTATTGTTGTGTGCTATGTAAGGGTAAAATGGAATGTAACCACCTTGGTTTGTAGCAGGAGGAAAACCTGCTCAGTGCAAGGGTGGTTCAGCCTTGGAGCAGTCTGTTTGCTGCAACCAGAACCACCAGATCCCATGAGAGCTGCTAAGAGCCATGCATGCAGACACCAGCTGAGGACAGTCACAGCAGGCTTGGTCACATGGCAAATCACAGAGCAGGCTCTGGTGGTCCCTGGCTGCTTCCTGGGCAGCCTTGCCATGATGGTGTTGGTCATGAGTAATATGCATTGTTCTCAGTGGCCTTGCTCATCTACAGCAGCTGCCCAGAACAATGCACATGGGGCAGGAAATCTGGGATGCAGAGCAGGAACAAATTCTTTTGTTTGTTCCTCTCCTGCTCCTTGGACACCTCATGGCCTTGCAGCTCCTTTATCTCAGGGCACGTGTGCTTAGCCTGCATGTAACTGAAGCATCTGCTCAAGCAGGACAAACACGGATGGTTGCATTTAGTTTCTCGTAATTATTTAAGGTATGTCCTGGCCTAACATTCTGGAATTTCAAGTGCTGACAATTGCCATTAACTTCTGCAAGGGTCGAGGGTAAACATGCAGTACTTCTGCCAACTGTAGATCACTGTTCTAAACCTTGTCCCATAATGTGAAGTATCTACCTGCAAGGGCAACTTTTTGTAGTTGTTATTTATGTTATTTTGAGTTATTTTAACTGCTATAGGGGAGAGAATGTTTAGTGCAGGTGAAAGAAATCTGGCTTTGACTCTGCAGAAGGTCTTCTAAAGCTTCTATTTTATTGGGATTATGATATTGCTGCTTGGAAGTAAGGAAATGCTATTTTACAAAAGTTCCTCTGTAGGAAGAATGAGTTTTAAGGATATATCTGGGAATCCTCCTTCTTAGCTCAAGCACCAAAGACTCTAATATAGACTCTAATCCCAAATACAATTAAATTAATCTAGCTACTACAATACCAATTCTTCTATATAAAATTGCTGAACTAGGTTGAAGAGCACAGAAGATGTTTGCACTGGAAAAGCTGATCAAACATTTTTGTCAAGTAATGCTGTCAAGGCGCTGCTGCTCATAGGTGACTATAATTACTTGTAAAAGGGTAAAACAAAATGCAGAAGACAAAAGTGAAAACCATTCCCTCTGCTCTTGTTGCAATATGCTGATGTTACAGTAGTGTATCAGCTGGAACGTTGTCTTTTCTTACCATTTCTTGCATCAGACTTTCACATCTTTGGGAAAGAATGAGAATTTCTACTTTTTCTGAGAAGCCAGAAGAATTGCACCTTAAAAAGTAAATCACACCCATATTTGTGCTGTTTTCACCAGCTTAAGGATTTAGAGGGAGAAAAAAATCCCAGCCAGCTAAATTCCCTGTTCACAGAAAAATCCATAAAGCAATATTGCATTTCAGCTCTCCCCTGACTCCTGCCATCTCTCCCAGCTGCTTCCTAAAAATGCCATTAGAGCAAAAATAACCAAAGTCTTCAGACTTACAGCATCTTGTAGCATTGACATAACCTACAAGCTTAGATGAGTTGTATTTTATTAATAAGTTGAGCTTGAGGCAGAGTCCACTTTCCTCTCAGAGATGTTGTTGATCAGTGTAAAGTGCCACTTTCCAACCAGGAGCTGTCCTGAATATTTTGTGTATCACTGACAGTGGTTTTCCTGCCTACATAGACAAATGTCAAATAAAAATGCTACCAATGATGTTACCAGGCATGAAAGGTACTAAGAGAAATTTTTTCTATCTACTTCTCTGGGATATCAAACCTTTTTTGAATGAGGGCCAGGAGGCAGAAGCTGTGGAATTGGTTGAATATTTAGAATTACTGTTGTGTATTTTTGAGAGCACTGTATATTTCTTCCATTTTCATTTTTGTATTTATTTATTTATTCATGTAAATTCTGGAAAATCATTATTTATATGATGGTTCTCCTGCGTTTTTCACATGACACCTGAAAGTAAATTCCTGGGAGTTGATGCTTGTCTAAGGTGTTGGAGGAATTTCTCATTTCAACTAAAAAGGCAGCTGGGTTATGTAGGTGCAGAAATAGTTCATTCATACAGTATTATGGCTGTAATAAAGAGAAATTAAGCTGCATTATTAGGATTTAAAGACTAATTAAATATAACCTCAATCTTACAGAGTTATTTTGGTTACTGTGAAGTGCGACCATACCCATTTAAATTAAATTGGTTTCAAGTATTTAAAGACCTAAACAAGTTTGATTGGACTTTAACACTCTCAGATTTCCTTGCCTTCCCTTATTGTTGTTACAACTGCTTACATTTTCCTGATATTTATTGTTCCTTTCCCTTAAGTTCCAAAGTAAACAGGATTTTTGTTACATTTTTAGGCAATACATTATGTATCCAAAATGTGATCATTTGGGAAGAATACTCTGCGTTTTTTCATATGCAGAGCTTTCTCTATGTGGTCATAATTTGGGATGTGGTTTCAAAGTATTTGTTTGGTTTTTGTTCAATTTACTGACTTGTTTAGCCTGAGATCTAAGTTCTCTTGGACAACTGTCATCTGTTCTTGCATGTGTATCACAGAATGATTCCCTAAGAGCTTTCTATTGATCCAAATGGCGTGGGTTATCCCACTCCATAACGGCATATGGAGTCCTGCTGGCATGCTGAATAGCTGAATAATAATTTAGTAGCTGAATGGAAGATTTTTTTTCCTTATCTGTCACTGGTCTTCAGAAAAAGACATTCCTAGCTGCTACGAGGAGAATGTTTACTTTCTCCTCCCATGTTCCTGCTTTAAAAACAATATGTCTTTTTCACATCCATACATTCTGTGGAGTGCTGCTGTAGGTTCTCAGGTTTGGTAACGCCTGGAAGTGGCGGCTCCGGTCCTGTGCACAGGGCCAGGACTTGGGCGTTGTGCTCCTCCGTGTCTGAGCTGCAGGGGTTTGCAACAGAACCGCTTAACCAGCCTACCCATCTGGAGGCTGAGCTTCAGCTGGTCCCAGTGTGATCTTCTGGATAACCGTGTCTGCTGGGAAAGGCCTGAGGAAAGCAGAAAGGTAAAGCTCTGTGCCATCACAGAGGATGTGCAAGCAAGCAGAGCTCTTCTGCATTTGACTCTGTGTATGCATTGTGTGATGCAAAGTGAAAGGATAGCACACGACTGAGATCTGGTAAATGTGTTTACCAAAACACACATTGTTTCACAATGGGCAGCATTCCAAAAAGTACTAGCATGATTTCTTTGGAAGGCCTTTGATTGAATGTTTGATTTCTCTTGAACAAACACTGATGTCTGGTCTTATAGCAACAGATAAGTGCAAAGGACCCCAAGTACTTTTTTCTTTGAGGAGAAGAACTTTCTGCAGACAGTGTATGGCCGTGTTAGAAGCTGGCTTCATTGATGAATGTACAGATTGGGTCTAGAGCCAATCCAGTTTTCTGGATTCCAGCTGCTAAATTACACATTTTTCTTTTAACTTGGTTCCAGCAGAAGTTCATCTTGGCACCATAATCTTTTATTACAAATAACCCCTGTCATTACTGTAGACAGCACTAGGGTGCCAGGGGAGGGAGAGGAAAGGCTTGTCTCAGAGCTGCGCAAATTGATTGATTTTTCACCCCCTCTTCTCATATTTACCTCTTATTTGGGTCATTTCTCAAAGTACTACTCACTGCAAAATATAAAAAATAGCAATTACCCTTGTGCAATGTATCTGAAAAAACTTATGAGAAGGACTTTGAAGCTGGTTCAAAATACTCAGTTTAAAATAGAAAATGTATTTTCCTGTGTAACTTCTAAGTAAAGCATTATTTTTGAAAATTTAGTCTTGTTAAATAATAACTCAGTAAAAAAATATAGTTTCATCTTGTAATCTTAAAGACTTTGATGCATTTTCTCTGATTGCTTGAGCAAAGTCCCCAAATACTCTAGCCAGATTTTTCTTCAGAAATATAAGTGCATTTTATGTGTGTAAGAGTTACCAAAATGATGCTGCTTGAAATATTTACATGACCTAAAAGTGTAAATCATATTTACACGAACAACTTGAAATTTGCCTACCTTAATGGGGTGGTTAGCATGAGACTTCCCTCCCCTACTGTGATGAGACAACAGGGAAGAAGGAGAGCAGTTCAGTCTTCACACCCCTTTAATCATCTGCTGAAAGTGAGATCATGAGTTCTTTTCTGCTGGGAAGAAGACTGAGACCACAAGCTCATTCTATTTTATATTAATCACCAATTTATTATACAGAAACAGCTTTTTGTCTCTCTAATGGGAATTTGCTTTTAGGCAATGTCTTTGCACTACAAAGTATCATATCCCCTTACTAATATTTTATTTTCCCTTTAATTTGATGCAAATTTGATGTAGAAAAGTGCAGTCAGCAGCAAACATGCTTTTTTCTCTTTTTCAACTTTCTGTAGGAGTTCTTCATATTTTCTGCAGAGTTGGGAGAAAAATGTGAAGCAATAAGTGAGAAATTGATGCATCTGGAAGATCAATTGCGAAGTTCCACCTGCAGAGTTGATGAAGGAGTTATTCATATCCTTTTCGCAATAGCTATAGATACATATCAATCTGTGTAAGTATGCACATGAGATGACTTGCCTTTCAGATTTGCATGGAATGCTAGTTCTTAGTGTAGATTAGATACATTAAGAATGGGAGAAATGATTGTCTTGCTGAAATGGGCATGTCTGTGTAGTAAGTTTTCACTTAAGTAGTGCATTTTCACTATGGTCAGATCCAGCTTTAATTCCTTTAACCAGAAGTTAGTTCTTTGTCAATTAAGATTGGGCACTGAAACACCTTTATTTTACTGTTAAAATCCTTTTGTTTGTAATGCTCATGTAATTAAATTAGTAGCACACCAAAAGCTGCATGGATACAAGTGTCCATGTACCTGCATTTCCCAACATGATTTAGCTGAATTAAATGCTACATTATTGACTAAGACTGTGTATACTGTCACCTGCAGCTTGGGGTTTTTCCTTTTTTTCAAAAAAAGGGCAACAGATGCATCGTGTGGCATCCTACACATTTTAATCTGCCTCTACCACTCCAATGCAAGTAACCAGATGAGATCTTGCCTTATGCACTATCTCCTTCTGTGCTTTATCTGTCAGTTTTTCTGAAGATTGCTTAACCTTTATGAGGCATTCATTGACCATTTTTTAAAATTTGAGAGCACAAAGTTTTGTTTCATTTGTAGCTTTCATAGCAAAAACTTTTATAAAACAGATTTTGTTCTTCTAAGAAAGGGTAAAGAAATTAAGAACCAACGAAGCTGAGGAAGATGTGAGTACTGAGGTGGTTAGGTTTTAGTAGAGAAGAGGTGGCAATCAAGAGGCTCATGAAGAAAGATAAATATGTTCAAGGTGCAGAGATAAGCAGAGGAGCCCTTGGAAGGTGAGTTGAGGTGATGATCGTGCTGGAAAGGATCCAATTCCAGCTAAGACAAGGTGGACAGTCCTGCAGAGGATAGTTTAGAGAAAGGAGAATAAGTAGTGTGTAGAAATACCACTGTGTTTTAAGTAATTGGGAATCTATCGCAAGTCATTGCAAAATTCCTCTTCTAGAAACTTGGTTTCTTTAAAGGAACAGAAGGACAAAGTGAGAGGGGCAGAGGGAAGGAAGAATGATGCTGGGAGAAGGGGATTTGCATTGGAGGAGAGAAATCCAGTCAGTAATTGGTCAGTACTTCAAATCTTTCTTTTCTAAGCATTTCAATATACACACAATATACAGAAAGATTATTCAATGTTCTTTTCATTATATTTGGACTATTCATGCTTGGTTGCAGTTGTGTTTCCCCAATGCATTCTTTTCAGAGTTGTATGGATGTGTCGTGTGTGTGGAGCATCCAATTCCTTTCTCCCTTGTGTATATTTATTCTCAAATGAGCTTTTCTCAGTGGCCCTTATGGAAGAACATTGAGGGCTGGAGTTATGGGTTCTTTGCAGGGGACTTAATATTCAAACTGAAAAAAAACTGTCTGATCACAGCTATAGTTTACTAGGTAAGGTGAAATAAGCTAGAAAACTGTGAAAAAATAGTGTTTCTTATGTTCTGTGGGGCGTGCCTATTTCTTCATAGCTGTTGACACTGCAAGAGTTAGTTAAAAAAATAAAATTAGTAATTGGAAATTTCAGGGGAGTTGTAGATTATTCTCATTTTAAGCCACAGTTTTCAGATAGAGACCTGGCGTCCTCTATCAGTGAAATTCAGCTCATGTAATCTAAATACAGAAATGCACAGTGTGTGATACCCTGGTCCTAGCAAGACCATCAGTCGCAAAATAAGAAACAATGTTTAAAACATAGCGATGTACAAAGAAGCAGTTCAGCAATTCAGCTACCCCTCATTAACATTCAGTTGCTATTTCAGAGGTAGTCCAGATCAATGTGCATAAAATGTTACCATCTGCTACGTGTAATCGCTGTGCTGTACTTCCAAAAGGAATGAGAAAAATAGCTACCACAGTGCTACAGACCTGTAGATTGGGGTTTTTTTTAAAATGAAGACTGCTCAGTGCCTATAAAATTAGCTTTCACTCATTGGTAGATTGCCTGTATTGCAAGAACTAGCACTAAGAGACAACAATTAGCCTCAGTTAAAAGAATTTATGGATGAATAATAGAATAATAGATGGATCTGTTGTTTGCATGGTAATTTATTTCATTTTAGATAAAACAATTTCCTATCACAGATACTGGACAATCATGTAGTCTTCATTAAAAATCAGTAACTCTGAGAGCAGGAGCTTAAAGACCTGAAATAGCAATGAAAGCAGGATAAATTTTTGCTGGTCCTGTTTGCTGGTTATTTTCACCCTTCCCATCTTCCCCCTAAAAAAATGCCTTACACATAAATGTTACAAAATGTATTAGGTCAAAAACTAACTGGGGGCTGCAGGGATGTAAATTAGTCCTGCGGTCTGATTATTAAAAGACTTCTAAAGACTCCACTGAGAAAAATAAATTCCTGATGCTCTCAAGCCATTTGCCAATGTCTAGTGTATGTCATAGCTTTGATTAATTATTAAGTTTGTATTGGAAGAAAAAGCCCAGATGTCATTGTTTTTCATTCTACGTTTTGATGGCATAGCACACTTAAATAAACCACGCTGCTCATCATAAGTGCCAGCACGACTTGAACAAAGGAGAAATCTAGTGATAGTTCTTGGTGCTCAGTATAGGCACAGACCCACTTGCAATTCTAATTTATTGTTGAAATCTTTCACAAAAACCATTAAACTGCCCTTTTATATAAAAAGCATCAGACGATAGGGGTGTGGGACTGGATGTTAGAGTTCTCTGTGGCACTATGTCATAATTTGCTAAGTTCTATGTAGTATAACCAAATAAACCTACAAAATATTCAATTATGGTTGACCATTAATGAGTGTATGAAAACAGTCCACATCATTAATTGGAAAAACCAAAGCATGAGAGGTGACTCATTCTGGTGTCTGCAGAGCTGATGAGAGGTGTTACTTTCCTGACAGTAAAGGCCTGGAATTACCACTAAAATTAAATGGAGCCTATATTGCAATTTCACAGTCATTTTTGTTCTTAATTAGTAGTTACATTTTGATAGACAATTTGAATGCATGTAATAGTTCCTCTTGGTGGAAATGCTTTGTTGGAAGAAAACCTGGCTGAAGTATTATTACAATAATAATAATAAAAAAAATCTTTTCTTGCCCTCAAATGGGCATTTTAATCAGTTATTTTGAAAGCAGAATTTTGTGCCTAAACGTCCATCAAGTGTTGCAGATCACTGTGCTAACCCTTCACACCTTTATCCTGCAGCAGGCTGCCATAAAAGTCTTGCTTTACACCAGAGCAGGTTTTCAACAGAATCATGTAAAATTTAGCCCTGTCTATAGCACATGAGGATTCTTACTTTGGGTAAACCTGTGAGAGATTTTGGGATCCTCCAAGAGTCAGAGGTGGCACTGGCACCCTCTTTAATTTTATTTTAGATGACAGGGGGGTGAGCCCTTCCCACTGCGTGTCACACAGAAAACATGGTTCCACATGTATAGTTTATGCTGATAGAGGTCAGTCAGTGTATTTCCACCCAGGTGCTGCAGCTTCTTTGGCTTCCACTTTCTGCTGGAACAAGCAATTTGAAAGTAGCTGATACTTAGACCACTGAGGTGTTCCATTTTTCAACATGTAGCAGTCATTCTGTTGCAGTTTTTTTGTTTAGTAGTTTTTGGGGGGAGTATTTTGGGTTTTGCATGCGAGGGGTATTACGTTAGTTTGTAGAAATAACATTCATGGGTGTGAAGGAGGGCAACAATAATCAAGGGAGTAAATGGAAAAATTCTAATTGGTTGCACTACTGCATATACCCCTGTATCTTGTAAGGAGAATTGATGGAATTCCAAAGGCCATGTTGCTCTCTTGCTGTGACACCACACAGGCCTCATATATAAACAGTAGGGACTTGCTTAGTATCTTTGCCTTGCTCCCAGGAGTGATCTTACTGAATTTTCTTGACTCTTCACTGGTCTTATGGCATGTAGCCCACACAGTCATAGAATTATTTAGTTGGAAGTGACCTTTTGAGATCATCTGGTCCAACTCCCTGCTCAAGCAGGGTCACCTAGAATAGGTTGTCCAGGATGTTGTCCAGTCAGGTTTTGAATATCCCCAAGGATGGGGACTCCACAAATTTTTTGTGCAACATCGTCCAGTGTTTGACCACCTTCAAACAAACAAAAAAATGTTTTCACATATTCAGATTCAATTTCCTATTTTGGAATTTCTCCCTGTTGCTTCTTGTTCTATCAGTTGACAAAAAAAAAAAAAGTCAGAAGAGTCTGGCTCCCTCTTCTTCATTCCTGCCTTTCAGCTATTTATACACAGTGGTAGTATCCTGTGAGCCTTCTTTTCTTCAGGTTGAAGAGTCCCAGCTCTCTTAGCATCTCCTTGTGTGACGGATACTCACATCCATTAAACTGGTCCTGTCCTGGAGTCATTCCAGTCAGTCCTCCTCTTTTATTGTGGAGCCCACAACATCCAGATGGGACCTCACCAGTCCTGCTTAGAGTGGAAGGATCATCTCCCCCTGCCTGGTGGCAGTGATTTGTTAATTCAGCCTGGGAGGCTGTTGAGCACCTTTGCCTCAAGACGCATTGCTGGTGTATGTTCAGTTTATTGTCCACCATGACCTCAAGGTCCTTTCCTGCAGTGCTGCTTTCCAGCTGGCTTAGCCCCTCCATGGATGCTGGTGCCTGGGGTTAGGAGATACACTTGCAGTTAGGTGGTGGGACATTGAGCTGAGCTTCTGTCTGCAGCCACTGTAGAGTTTGGCTTTTGGAAACAAGCAGAATAATTAGCTAGGTTAAAAACAAAAGAAGACCCAAGCAAAAAACCTCTTTCTGATTTCTTCTGTTCTTCAAGAACTAATTTCTTCTTCAGCTGTCCAAAAAATGCAGTTACTTTCCAAAATCCCATTGGCCTTATCTCAGAGCAGTAGTAGTCCTTCATTGTCCTTCCAATGTCTTTTATCTTACAATACTCTGAGTTTCTAACCTTTCATATAGGAAGGCAACTGTTTCATAATATCTACTTTTTGTCTCTTTTCCCTAAACATCTGTGCTAAGAGATCAGGAGCTGCATTTGAGCAAAATGATCCCATTTTTTCCAAAGTTTGAGTAAGTCTCTACAGTAACTTGATGTGCTTTTTATCTGCTTGCAAATCATGGCCTCTGACATGATACTCAAGTTTTTCAAAGAGACAAAGTCAAATAGGTGAAAAGCTTCAAGCAAGACACTGTTAGAGCAGTAGCATTCTTGAATATGGGTTGCATTTGTGTGAGGCTGTTCCCAAGTACTTTAATTTACTGCTTATTTGACAATGGGGAGATTATTTCAGTTTTCAGAGGAAGACAGCAGGACCAGAAAATATTCCTAGCTGGAACTTGTTTTCACTCCTGCCTTGGATACTGTCTTAATGTTTGTAGCACTGGATAGAGAATTTAGGCATGCAGGACACATTTGCATGTGGACCCATGCAAAACTATTTATTTGCATTTTTTAAATGGGTGAAGCTGTTTATCCAAATAAAACCTCTGTGTGTGGATAGAGTTGCTATGCTCAGCTATATACCATATCTTTTTCTTAGCCATAAAGACTCATTTGACAGTTACTTGTCTACATCTGATTGTGGTATCATTTATGAGGTTATTGAAACTTGCTGTAGGTAGACTATGCAGTCATCTTTTTTGTTGCTCCATCTTTCTGTTGGTTAACAGTATTTTTTTCCTGTCTTCCTTATTTTCTTCTATACTTTGATTTCTCATCCACTGTCACTGAAACATTTCAATTTTGCTTTTTCTCTCTACCTGAAAAGAATTTTGTAATTGCTTGGGATATTACAAGTAACAGCATGTAGTCAGAGACTACACATCAGAATTAATTAAACTTCAGAAGGTTCATGGTGTTCATGGACTGCAGAATTTATGTTTACCAGTTAGGTTTTCAGCAGAGTCTGATGATTAAGTTCCAAAGGGGTGGAAAACTCAGGACTTAGAGGAGGATAATAATATTTCTTATTTCAGAGAAGATGCAAAGCATAATTAATTTGTCCTTGTACAATGCTTTGTGATCCTGGGATAGGAGAAGCTTTGTGTGTACTGCTACTACTTGTAATCAAAGACAGAAGCCCTTTAGATTAACAGAGCTGTCCAGAAATTAGAAATATACATGAACATATTAAGAGCAAAACATCGTAGAAAATGCATGTAAATACACAAAGATGAAATTCTGAGGAATTGATAACAGAATAAAAAGCAGCGAAGACTTTTTGGAAACATAATAATGGCTGCCTGAGAGAGCTGTGGTTTGTGTAGTTTTACCATGGTCCAGTCACAATTTTTCAAATGTAGCAGCTTAGTTTTTATAGTCACATAACCTGAGGCCATCTTTTTTCTTGACATTGCATTGACATTGGGTCAAGTAAAACAACATTTCCTAATGTATGAGCTCTGCAAAGGACAAAGCCTGTCCTTGTGCATTATCCTTTCTGTATGTTGTACTTTTGAAACTGAGTTCTTTCAGTGTCATGCTATTTCACTTCCCTTGAAGTGAGGTTCTGGAATAATTCAATGATTTACTGCCAGAAATAAACCAATTTCTGTCTTTTGGAGTCTTTGCCCTTTACCATACCTGTCCAGGAGGCCTCAGTGGGGCCCTAGGGCTCGTTCACAAACTTGGTCATTGGTATTTCAGCAGTCCTGCCTCTGCTTGCTTTCTTCTCCACACAGTGTAAGCTATAGAAGAGAGGATAAAATTGTCTCATTGAGCTACACCCAGTCCTTGCACTTCTTCCAGCAATGGATAGTGTTGCTAATTTAAGATTATCAGCAAAGCCAGTATATTGATAGTACAAACTTATTCCCAGTTGTAGCACAAAAAGCGGTACTGCCACGGAAGCCCAGCCACTTAAAGGCTTGTGCATGTGTCAGCGGTTGCTACAATCTCCGTGAATGTCCTACCTTCATCTGCCAGTCTGTTCCCTGCTGTACCCTTTGTTGCCACCACCTCCCTCTTGTCATTGTGGAGCTGGGGAAAGAGGGAAGTGGAAGGTCTCTTTCAGAGGCTGAGCCATTACCCATCAGTTTCTTCCTGAATTCACTGCAGGAACCCTGAACTAGATAGAGGAAAATAAAATGTGGAAAACTTTCTTAATCAAATGAAGCATTTTGTAGTAATTATTGTATACTTTTCAGGTGGCCTTCTTCCTTTTAATGCACAACAGTACAACCTCGTTACGGTCCTCTTGGCTTTTCAACTTGTTCAAAGCATTCCCTGTGGAGTCTCATATAACTTTATATTTGTGTGTTCTGCACTATAATTATACTGATAATTCAGCTAACATGAAAGCTTTCTGGATGTAAGTGTAGCAGAAACACTTTCTCTGCTCTGAGCTAATTTTGCTCCTTACCTAGATTCCCATCCCACCTTGCATAGCTCACTAATGCCACACAAGCTGTGGTCACTTGGCATTTGTTTCAGACTGCTCCTGCTGCCCTCACCTGGGATCTGATCCACTCAGGTCTGTGTCTCTGACATGAAAGTCCACCCTCCATCCATCAGGGAACTCACAGCTAGTGCTGCTGCCTCCATAGTGCAATATTTTTTTATCTCCTTCCTTCCTATGAGAACAGTATCCAAGCAGTATCCCCCATCCCCTCCCTTTTTTAAACTGCTAAATAAGGCCACTTGAGAACTTGAGTTTGCCTGCATTTTTCTTTTGCTAGCAAGTGTGAGAAATGTATTAATATTTAATCCAAACAATTTGGAAGAAGTTGAAGCTACAATTAGATAGCCATGGCCATCTGTTGTGAACAGCAGAACAAGAATGTTCTTAATAACTTGGAAAGAGAAAAGGGACTGCCAATCACCTATAGATTATTCCTTAATAAAGCTTGCACAGTCTCTGCAGAGGGAGATCCAGGTGGTGAAGGAGACACTCCAGGCCGTGCTGGTGCAACTTCAGTCAGCCAAGGAGGCAGGAGAAGAAAAGGCTGGAGACTTCCTCTGTGACAGCTGGTGTCCAGGAAAACAAGACTTGAAGGAATAATGAGCAGAAAGAGCTGGTAGGATGACATTAATTCACAAAGGGCTGCTTTTAGTAACTGAATACTGTTTTACTAAGCCTCAGGGATCTCTTCTCTCCCCTGCATAACTAATAACTAAATCAATTATGGAGAAACAGAGCCTGGAGGTCTATCATCAGAAGTATGCTACGCAGCCTCACATGTTTTGGCACAGATTGGGAAACAGCTTTCAGAGCAGAGCAGCTCCTGTAAATGTGTAGATTACAAATTGATACATTTCAAGTGAGTCTGCAAGTTGGCTTTAATATCAGTGAAGTGTTCTCCTTGGAGGCTCATAAACCCTGTCTTCTTGTACTCATGGGTTTTTTTTCCCCTGATGTAAAAAAGCAGCATTAAAGCTGGAACATCTAGTATTTCTTGGAAAATAGCTCTAAGAAGAATAAGAACTTTTTCTTTCTTCCTTTGGCTTTAATAGCTTTCTTACACTGAATGTATTTTCACATTCCTGCTAATAATTAAATCAATAGGGTGAAATTCAAGCTAACCAAGTTCTTTCAACTGAAATTTGGACCTCATTTGCTCCGTGGTATTAGGTACAGTGGAGGTAACTAACAGCAGCCCCTATAGTAGTTTAACTCAATTTATTTAGGTATTAATATAAACTTTCTTTAGTATTACAGGGGTTGTAAAGCAAAAGAAAAAAAAAAGAAAAAATCCTATGTTGGTGATTTGTGTTGCTTGTATTTAAATACTGTATGAACAGTAAGTCATTTAAGTCTCCTTTTAAAGATTACTACCATTACTTTGATCTTCCTTGTAAACTTCAGAAGGAATGTAGATTTTTTTGCAAGACACATATGTCAGTATATACACACATATAGTTAAACATGTATTTTTATAGAAAATAAAAGCAACATTCAACTGAAGCCAATTGGATAATTGTTCGAAAGAGTTACTGTCTTCAAAAATTCATGTGTACTTTTACTTTGATACCACTATATCTTTGATACCATAAAAAATTCTGTTCCTGCCATTTGTTGCAGAGGTAGACTTAAAAAAAAAATCTCCGAATTTTACAAAATACAACAGAAGATGTCTTGCAACGCAGTACTGTACTTTTTTGAGACTGTTTTTCTGACATTCTTAGAATTACTCTTCTACTTCAGTTACTCATTTTATAGCCACATTGTGTTTTTTGCAAATTTTGAAGGTCATTGGACTACTTTCCCACTAAGATTCTGTTCATTTTTTGTGTGCTTTAATGCTATTTGAAACTTCTACCTCAGTGTTAAATACAGAAGAAAGGAGGAAAAAAAGTGCCAGGCAGCTGAAACATACAACAGGATTATAACTGCCTCCAGGAGCACACAGTTGTCAAACCAGGGCAGCAGAGCTCAGGTGGTTTCTGTAGTCATCAGATCCTCAGGGCTGAATTACCACCCTGTAACGGTTGACTTTTCTCATTGAGTAGTATATGGGCCAGCATCCACCTTGTGGTAAAGACTCTTGGAGCTCCAGCTTGCTTGGACTCTGCTACTCAGTTCCCTAACAGAGATCTCTTGCTGTTCTGCTTGACAAGTTTATCTCTCCACATCCCTGTTCAATACCTACCTCCCCACCATAGCTCTGTCACTTTCTGAAGCTCCCCTGAACAGATGGGCAAGGTGTTTGCCTACAGCTCAAGGCAGGAGACAAGTGCAGGTGCTACCCTGACATTCAGCCCACGCACAGGACCAGCTCCATGGGAAGACCTGCCTGCCAGAAAGCACTCATGGAAACCCACACGGGTTCAGGTAAACAGGAAAGAGAGCACACTGACAAGATACATCTCTTAAAACTGCTTCTTTAACACCCGTAGAAGCTCCTTGGGGCTCAATACTACAGAGGACCTGGGTACTACATTTCCAGCCTGAGAATTTATGTAGGACCATGAAGACAGTCACAGAGAGGATGGCCAGTACACTAAACTAAGGTTGCATGACACTCCACTCTCCCACCTTGCAGAGTTTTGTCCTTTGAATACTTAGTGCCTGCAATGTAAACAGTTGTTATGCCCTAGAAGTGCCTTGAAGCCAGTATCAGCTACAGCTGAAGCATCAAGTCTGCCTCCTTGCAGCAGCAAGGGCTCAACAACAGGAATAAGATCCAACCATCACAGGGGCAGGAGAACTGCACCCTCATTCCCACTAGCAAGGTTTCTAGGAGATATTCCCATTCAATTAAAAAAATTGTGTGGCTTTTGTGTTTCAAAGCTTCAGAGCACCACTGCATTTTAATAAAAACTCAGCTTAGGCAACCACTCTAATAAGACACTGAATTTCTAAGGAGAGGGGAAACTGAATCAGTCATCATTCATGTTATATTTGTATCTGTTAACATCTATTTTATATGTAACGTGGACTACTACTACTCCTTTAATTTATTGTTCCATTAACTTCACTGTTTGTTGTGGGAACGTAGAGCCAGTAACCACTCCTTTTCTCAGACACATTTGATAATAAGCATACTTTAAAAAGAAGGTATACTATGCAATGTATCGACTGCCTTTTATCTGTGAATAAAAAACTTCCAAATAAAGAGAAGTATGTTTTTAACTAACCCAACGTCTGTTTGTATTCTGTGCAGTGTACAACATTTTAGAACTTTCATCATGGGGACTAAAGGAGAGAAAAGAAGAAAGAAACTGTATGTGTGACTATTATTGTGCTGCTGACAGCAGTAATTCGTCTGCTTGGGGTAGTCTTGTGCCTTTTGAAAACAGTCTAAAGACCATATTCAAGACTACAGTCTGACAGCAACAAAAAACTGTTTTCAGTATGAGAGGGAGAAATAAGTATCACACAGTGAACTGTACAGACAGGTAAAACCTGCACTTGGGTCCCAGCTTGACTCAGTCTTGCTGTGCAACTGAATCCTGCCTGCCCTCCCTCAGTTCCTCACCCACGGATAAGGGCTGAAGGAAGGGAAGTGTGACTGCATTGGCTACAGCAATATCTGAGGTCAAAGTTATGCTTTTACAGATGTTCATTGCCATGATGAGAGGTAGGAGAATGTGTGTGGTGTCCCAAGGACCAGTTTCATACATCCTTGCTAGAACTCTCATGTCAGGGTGGACTGGTTTCCCTCCACCTGGAAACAATGAATACCTCCAGAAAGAAGTTCCTTTCCTGCCCAGGTCATGTGCTGTTCCTAGCTAAGAGCCCAGACCCAAAATGTTTGAAGACTACATAAGCAAATAAGGCTTTGTGTGTTTATCTTCTGCCACAGCAATGGAATAATAAAATAATTTAGATTAAGACCTTAAGACTGAGCCCAACCATTCACCCAACACTGCCAAGCAAGTCCACCACTAAACCACATCCCTAAGCGCCACATCTACACATCCAGCACTGGTGACATGACCACCTCGCTGGGCAGCCTGATCCAATGCTAGACAGCCCTTTTGGTGAAGAACTTTTTCCTAATAGCCAGCATTACCTCCCCTGGCACTTGGAGTGCATCGTGAGGGCGTTTCCTCTTGTCCTGTCACTTGTTACCTGGGAGAAGAGACCAGCTCCCACCTGGCTACAGCCTCCTTCCACGCGGTTGTAGAGAGTGGTAAAGTCCCACCGAGCCTCCTTTTCTCCAGGCTAAACACTCGCAGCTCCCCCCCATCAAGTTTGTGCTCCAGACCCTTCCCTAGCTCCCTTGCTCTTCCAGAGCACACACAATGGGCTGCTCCAGGAGAGCTGCACGATGAGGAAAAGCAGCTCACCTCCAGCAGTCCTTTGCATGTGCTTTGTAGGAGGAGCGGTTGGTTGTGCTGAATATACCCCCCCCCACCAGTGTACAAACATGCTCTCAAGGGACTAAAGACCGAAGCAAGGAAAGGAGAGCACTCCAAAGGGTGTTCAGCTCCAGACTAATATTTCTTTTCACAATCAATTAGCTAATCCATTATTTCTAAAGCGTGACAGCTCAGGCTTTTTGCTATCATTACTTGTTAAATCAAGATAAGTGCCTGTTTTCTGGAGCACTGGAGAAAGCAGTTCAGTAATGGGTCCCGGATAGGCAGTAGTGCTGGAGAGAGCTCCAGGGTGAGATTAGAATAATCCTCATGTATCCTCTTAGTTTACTATCCTATTAAAAATGAGGCTGGGACCAAGAAATTTTTTTTTTTTTTAGTCTCAGAGATTAACATGTTACAAAGAAGCTCTAAAATATTGGATATTTTTCTGTACTGCTAAGATAATACAAGTTTTGGAGAAATATTTAAAAATAAGAAGAAAAAAGGGCCTGTGAAAAAAGTAGATTCTGCCTGGACCTGAAAATCAGCCAAGCTGGCTGCCACAGTAAAGCATTTCTCTCAAATTTCTAATGAAGACTTGGATATGAGGCCTGGGAAAAGAACATCTGGGGCTCAGTGAGTAAGGAAATGTTTGAGTTCTGCACATGCATGGTATTCAGTCACACTTTCCCTGTTTCCATATCTTGAAGAACAGTGTCTTTGGGATGGGGTTGTTGGGGCATTGTCAAAGCTGCACAATGTCAATACAACACAAGACTATTCATTTTTGTAATCACCTGCAAAGTTGAACAAATAGTTTATAATAACAAGCAGCCACACAGGAATACTAAGTGGTAAGAGAGAGAGAATATTAAACTAGTCAGGCATAGGTAGGAGATACATGATAGAGCTCACTGGAAAAATGGAAAATTAAGAGACCTTTCCACAGTGACAATCCAATTTACCACAAGAAAATGACCTCAAATTTGTTACTTCTCTGACAATGTGACTTTGGAACACCAAAGGAAAGACCTCTTTGTTTTCTTGTCAAATAGACTTAAGATTTTTTCTATCAGCTCAATCCCAAAACCTAGAGTTTTGTGCCCACTCTCAGGTTTCCCTGTAGTAGCAGCTCCAGGGCAAGGCTCAGGAGCAAGCAGCAGGGAGCCAGGCACAGCTCCACAAGTAGAACTTCAGGACTGCATCACAGCTTACTCCTTTAATTTCAATAACACGAGCTCCTGGAGCAGCAGCTCCCTTATTGACCAGGCAATTTTCCTCACTTAGATGGGCAACACTGAAGAGCAAGAACATGGCATTGCATCTGTATGCAGCACTGGCAAGACTTTATGAGCACTGACAACTCTGCTGTGCCCCCACAAAGTAAAAGCAAGTGAGGTGTCAGGAAAAGAGGTACAAGAACCTCTTTGGAGGTTAGGACAAACCAATTTAAGTTATAAGAAAGACCAGCAAAATTCAGCACACATAGCTTACCAACTAAAGCCCAGAATGTGACCCACTCATGTCCTGTAGTATTTACATGGAGAGAGATTTGCAATGCCTCCTGGTTGTTTAATCTAGCAGAACTCACAAAACAAACAAAAAACCCCCCAAAAAACAACAAAACAAAAAAATTTTAGCAGGGAGTGTAATTATCCATTGAGATCTTTTTTCCCCAGAAACTGTGAATAAAACCCTTCAGCATGCCAGATATAACGTGCTTGACTCAGAAAACACCACAATTCAGTTTTATACAGCCTGTATGATACCTATAGAACTGAAGAATAGTCACAGTGCTTTACCTTAAGTATATGCATTTTCCTTACTAGCTTAAAATAAAATAAATAAATGGGCACAGAAAGAAGAAATGCTTTAATAAACTGTTGTTTAGCTCAGGGGTGGAGTTGGAGGACAGAACAGCTGGGTGTCAGCAAGTTGGGAAAATCTATTTACCCTTTCTCTGATCTTGACCTTAGCTCAAAAGGGCAAGTGAAACACCAAATGCTGGGGAAGGCCTTCTTGTAAATCTTCCCTGGGAAGCAGACTGAAGCTATTACAAAATGCTTCACAGACCAGCTAGGGAGAAGCCTAGGGTTATAAGCCAAATTTCTTCCCCCCAGGTGCAGGCAGGTTAAATGGGCTAGGGAGTTAGGGACACATGCCATGGTGCAGTACCAGGGAGGACAGGCCCCCAGACTTGGTGGCCGAGGAGCAGGGGCAGTGCCACAGCACTTGGACAGCACTCCAGCGTGAGAGGCAGCACAGCTTATCATCCTCTGCAAGAGAGGAAAACCCAAAGAAACCCAACCAGCACCAAGCCATCAGGCACTGCTTGTCTTGGCTCATAGTGCTGCTTGGTTTTGTTAAATGAGATAGAAAAGGTGAAAAGAACACTCTGCCTCTCGCAGCCATACGTCACTTGTCATTGCTAATTTTCTATAATGAACTATAGCAAGTGAAGCCAATCTCTCTCCATTAATCCTGATGGGAAATGTTTCTTCTCTGTCTTCTCAACAAGTACTCCAAATTCCTTGAATGAATACGTGCTATAGCTGTACCAAACACCCAAGCGTCCATGGAACTTCTGTCTAGTCTTGTCAACTGGAGGCAGCAACACCGAGCAGCTCTTCCAGCACAGTAATACTCCCTGGTTATGACATGGGAACAATAAGGTATCACCAGCTTTATTTCCTTCTATATATGGGGGTTTTTATTGTCCTGAATTAGAAATGTAGTATTCATTTGGTTTACAACAGTGGAGAAAAAAGGGAAAAAGAAGCAAACAAAAAACCAACAAGCAACGTTGTGTTCTGAAATAGAGCTAGATCACCTGGTTAATGTCTCCTGTTCTGCAGCCTTAGTGCTTGGGCTTTAGGAAGTTCTTCCCAGAAGATATATTGGCATCAACAGAACAATCATTTAGGGATTTCTTTATTCCCTTCCCCCATAAATTGGTAACAGCCTGCTTATCTTTTGCAAGAGATATTAGTAAGCTTCGAGTTTTACCTTGAACTGTTAAAAATGGTCACATGGTTATAGGAGGTGTTATTTAGCTCTAAGGGTTGAATCAGTAGAAGAAAATATTCCTAATTCCTGTGCACAGAGAGTCTTCTACAGAAAACTAAGCAAAGTGTCTGATGTCTTATGGTCGGGAGCTCCCAGAGTGCTTCTCCAGTCAGTCCACCCCGAGGTAAAGGCTCAGGCAAACACATGTGCTCCACATTCATCCCTCTAACACCTTTAACATATAGCTTATGCATGTCCTAAGTGGTGCACTGATTTGAAAGGAAGGCGCAAACGTCATGCTGGAATTCAAGGCTTTTTCCCCACTGCTGGTAGTCATCTTTTCATTTCAGCTTTCCTCTTTGATCTCCCTGCACAACATCCTGCCTCTGCCTTGGGCTGGCACTTCACCTCGGGGACACGGGTGATGGCGGCAGTGCTGAGCCCTGCACTCGGCACATGTGCACGGGCACACCCCTCCTCCGTCCCAGAGAATAAACAGAGCCCAGATGATTTACCCGGACTCCTTTGCCGCAAGCCTGATGCTCACGAGAGACAGGCATGCTCGTCAGGGATGGAGGATCCCCAGGGCTCAGGTCAAAGAAAGCTGTTTTTAGCCAAGCCTCTCACACATCTGTTTCTTGAGAGGTTGGGGCCAGCCCTGCAGAGAGCAGAGCCGTTTGTCTCTAACCCCACACCCAAAGTGTCTACTAATCTTCTTATCACTGCAAAAAGTGCTGGCAGAACACCACCAGACAGGCAAGAAAGTTTAACTATACTGGTTGAAGTAGGAGGCAAAAGGTGCATTTTGGGCAGGCAGGGGCTTGCCCCAAGCAGCTCCCGCAGAGGAGTTGATCTCATCGCAGAATCACAGGAAGAGCTGCAGGACGCTGTCAGCACCACGCACACCTGAACTAGGAGGCTCAGGATCTCACAGGGGATTATCAGCTACAGTGGTACATTCCCACACCTTCCTTCCCATCTTTGCAGGGGCAAAGCAAACTCATCTGCCTGGAGATACAACAAAAGCAAATTCAGAAGCCAAGGATAGCCTGGATCTCCATCTGACCCTACCGAAGCTGGGCTGTGTGAGCACGGGCTGTCTGCACCAGCCTCAGATGGAGTTAACACATCAGTCCTGGGTGATTACTGTGCAGCTCAGCGATCTTTAAAGGCTGCAGAGAAACAGCAGACACGACCCTCCCATGCCTCACAGGTGACCTCAAACTATCCCCAAATTAGCAATTAGAAGTGCTGCCCAGTGCTGAAGGTAGATGAAAGGGCAGAGGTCCTGGCCCCTCAGGGCTTTTAAGCACATCAGTGATTTTTGAGAATGTAAACCTGAGTCTCCAGTAAATTTTACCAATGCCCTTAAAATAAAAACATTGCATGCTGTCAAGGCTGTCCAAGGTGAGCTTTCTGGTGATTCTTGCTTCACTAATGCTAGGATGAAACCCACATGCCTCTCTGGTTTTGGTGAGTGCACCTCTCATCAGTCAACAGTCAGGTGTCCTGGCCACTCCGTGGGGACCTCTAGGCAAGGAAGCACTGTGCATCAGGCACAGGATATTCAGCCCCTTTTTTTCATACATGTGTCTGACTTTGGACACCAGGCTGATCTTGAAAACACCTATGGTGCTTCAGTGAGGCTTGGGGTACTCTGTAGTTAGGCAGGGCTTTGCATAAGCCTGGATTGGTGTAGAGGAAATGAAACTTTTGAGACATCCTCCATGAAGCATCTGGCATAGGAAAAAAGCAGAATTTGTCTGACTACACAGACAACAAAAGTCAGCATCCACTCGAGGTGAAGCCTTCCCTTTTGACTTGGTGACAGGGTTTCAACCATATGCTCTTGTGAATATCAGTGGGCCACTGAATGCAGCTTAATTCTCACCCAGATGGAATAAATTGCCCAGCAACTCCCAGCCAGTGGCCAAGAAGTTACATAAAGAGTCCCAAAGAGGTGGAACAACTTTTCCCATGCAGTTTGGGGGTAAAAGTAGGACTTAACAGCTTTTACTACACTCCACATTGGAAGAACAGTGTTGCTCTGCATCTGGGAAGGAATGAGTTTCAGCAGGAACTTTTCTCCAGTTCAACTACTCCCCCAAGGGATACTGATTTTCAGCTGCTCTTTCCACCTTCTGATGCCCTCTGAGGACCTTGCCTCCTTCTTCAAGTTTCCCCTTGCAGATATAGAGCTTCTCTAGCAAAGGACAAAATATAAGAATTTATATGAACAGTTGTCAAAAGGAGAATTTCTCCTGCATTTTAATATAAGCATTCCCACTGTCTCCTAGGCTGAACACTGGGTCTTGAACCAAACCTCACCTGCCTTTCCAGGCATCATTTGCAATCTGACAGCTTTGAAACATAAGTGATAGTTGAATCTGAGGAAGTGGGGAGAGGGGGATGACTAGAAAATCTCCAGAGATCTTCCAACCCCAACCATTTTGTGATAAGAGGGGACAAAAAATCCCAGAAAGCAAACTGCACTACTTTTTTGAGTTTCAGATCTGCCAAGTGTTCCCTGCCACTTCTAATCACAAGTCAAAGTAATCCTTTAGGAGGTTTTTGCTGGAGGGAGCATTAAAGTGTGCAGGATCATGTGGAGTTCTCCAAGGAGAGTCACAAAGTGATACCAGGAAAAAAATGCAGACAAGAGGCACACCACGGACAGGGCTCCAACCTTCTGCTATTAAAATGAGAAACCTGAGATTAGACAGACCCTGACACAGGATTCTTGTAATAGCAACCAGTAAGTGCATTTCACTTCCAAATTGCATCTTTACAAGCGGCACTGACTCAAACATCAGGTTTTAGCCCAAGCAACAATTTACTTTTGGAGTAACAACTGACCTGCTTAAGAGAAGCTTGACCTACAGTGACAAGAAGATAGAGTTCCAGTGTCTGTGACCACATCCCTGCAGCATCTGAAGTCTGCTTAGGATCCTCATGGGCCTTTACCCTTTGAAAATGGTACAAGATGGTCCTCTCTTAGTTCATGTCTTTTGTGCTCATAAAATAACAGGAATGATGACATTTGACGCAGAAACTATGCACCAGAAGGTAGACATTGCAGCAGTAAAGTAAAAGCCTGGATTCTTCAGCTCAGGGACTTTGGCATGTCAAGGTAGCACCAATGGATTCACTAAGAAAAACTCTATCGTAGGTTTTTTTATTATTATTATTTCACCTTTCATCCAAAACAATATTTTTAACATTTTCCCCCCAGCTGAAACCTTCTCCCAGGTTCATTGACCAAAATAAAAACCTGTGTCCAAGTGTGGAGAGAATCCAAAAAACAGTGGTTCCACACCATTTGCCTGCTCTCCACAGCAACTCCTGCTCAAAGGGTTTCCTTCACTTACTGCTCATTTCTATTCTGCACCCCATATTGGTGGCACCTTTTTCACTTCCTTCTTATCCTCTCTCCCAGCTGATAAAATGAGTAATATACACTTGTCAAGAAGCAGCCCAGTCCAAGGCAGCAGAGAAACCCTTCATGCCACCCATTCAGGGGCAGGAGTAAGGAGTTTGCCATTCCCACTTCTGTGCCTCATCAACTTCACACTGAGAGGGGGAGGGAGGGACTGCCTCACCAACGACCCACCAAAAGCAAAAGAAGTGAATGAAGTGATTAGTAAACCTCAGTTCATAGACCGATGTACCACATTTCATGCAGCAGTCAGGGAAGAGATTGTCTAGATAAGGGCAAGATAATCAGGACTGGTTGGCAGCCTGCAATTCCCTCTTTGTAGGGCACAGTATCCAATCCACAGGGCCATTTCCTCCTTCCATACCTCGCAGCCCTTTGATGCTACTAATTCCTCTCTGCATATAAAAGACCCTGTTTTCATCATGACATGGGCTAATTAACTGATTCTGACACAGTAATTAGCTGGTAAAATTAGGTCTACATTTTCTTACTTAACATAAATCCTGTAGCTCTTGTGCCAGGGGAGCTTCTGAGTGTGGCTGGGCAGCCTTGCTGCACTGCACTGCTCCATGATGCTAAAGAGTGGCTGTGCACAAAGTGACAGGATGCTCGGCCTCAACAGATGCAAAGGGACTCCGCAGGACCAGGGAAAAGTCCACATCTGCCTCAGAACTCACCCCACCAGTGGATCTCTAATATCCTGTTGAGCCAAGTCATACTTTAGCACATCAGACATGTTTTGTCTGAAAGCTCTGGCACATCCATATCTGTGTCAGATGATGCTTAGCCAGTTTTAAAGTAGCTCTGTGATTCTAGGAGCCTGTTTTGACCATAGCCATGTCACAGCTGGTGGTGCCAAATAGTCTGCAGACAAGAAATAACAGCTCTGTTGAGCCCTGCTGAACCAGGGAACAGCATGCACATCCCCAGGAGTGCTGGCAAAGCAGCATTTCACAGGCCATTTTGAACCACAGGTAGCAGCTTACTCTGCCAATGTGACTGGGTTTTAAATCTCAAATGCTTTACACAGCATGGTATTTCTCCTCACCTTCCTCCCATCCCCCACCCTCAGGGCCATATTGCCCTCCTCTCTATTTCCAGCTTGGAGACTTCTAATGAAGTTTTAGCATCTCGACTCTCTGGTGAGCAGCCGGTAAATAATATTGAGGAACAAACAGTATCTTCTGCCTAGAGCAGATGCACTTTGTGACTAAGACAGAGAGAATGTTCCAAATTTTTTAAAAATTTATTTTATTTTTATTTCTACACTTTATCAGGATAAGGAACACTGACTACCTTGGAGCAAGCCAAAGGCTGCTATCCCTCTCTAACACCCATCAGTCCACACACTCTGAACAAGATCCAGCCATGGTTAAGTCAAGCAGGTCAGGGCTGTCTGTCTGTCTGCACCCTGTATTGGGTGTCTGACGTGTGAACCAGTCTAGGTACATCTGTCTTTTCCCTCCTCCCATACCTCTCCCTAGAGGTACTGAATCCCAGTGCCACCAAAATTAATGGCAATTTACAGCCACTAGTGTCTAGGACAAAGGCTGGCCATGCTCTGGATCAGCTCCTGGATTTTGGTCTGAAATAAGAATCTGGGCAGGGTACGGAGAGGGGTAGTGCAACCATCCATGTTTTACAGAGGAACACGTGAAGTCTGCTGAGAGAAACCCTGTTGTTATAGGCCACTATGAAGATGCCACCATCTCATAGCAGATGGCAGCATCTCACATGCTGAAGCATTTTTTAAAAGTGCTTTATGTGCCAGGAAGCAGTCACATCAGGTTAGCAGTTCACAAACACACTGAAGTTCAGAAATTTATTTACTGCTGTTTTAACACTTCCCAAATGGCACTTGTGAACCCTGCTGCCCCTCCATTACTGTATTGCCATTTCCCTGCCCCCAGTAAATGGAAAATGCATTTTATGTCGTTTTTCCCCCAGTGTGAATTCCTAGAAACACATGATTGTTCAGAAAGACTCTTCAGGGCTACTCCCTGGCACAGCTCATCTGCCTTGCCTGGTTTTGTACATCTTTAAAGAAAACACTTTGTCTAGATCCAAGGTCCAACAAAATAATGGTTGCAGAACTCACAGAAATGTGACCTTCACTAGTGGGCTGCAGATAATGCTAGTAATGCCAACTCTGTAACATAAAATAGAGTCCAGTCAAATATTGAGCTGGTGCTATCAGCTGAGGTTGTCCCATTGCTGTTCTCCATTAAGCCTGAAGTGTTCTGTACCAGAACAAGCCCCTCCAGCATCCTCAGTTTCAGGGGGCATGAAGGATACTAAACAGCTTAGTGAAAGGGTCAGTTACTTTAATCCATGCCCTTATCCCTTGATGTTGATGATTTACAAATTTATCTTTCAGTCCATTTAATAATGTGTAAAGTATTACCACTTAGCCACAACCTCCTTGTTGCAGGTGGATATGTAAGTAGTCACACTCCTCAACAGCCTCTTTAGAGAATATTACTCTTCAATGAGCTTGTGAATGCATTCCCTCTGTCCCAGCAGAGACATTAGCAAGTTAAAAAAATTTTCTTGAATAAATTGTTCCCGTCAGAGATATCCAAGCAATTACCAAAGCCAAGAGGGAGAGCTGGGATTCAAACAGTGAAATGCCAGTGAGCAGCCTGAGCTGAACCATCCCCTGTGGGGACTGTGACCCTGAAATTGCAGTGTTAAGACAGAGAACGAGGAATATTAGAAGTCAAACAGATGAAGCTGGGGTGAGATTAATCCCAAAGGTGAGCAATGTAAAGTGTGATCAGTGATTTTTGCTGATTGCTTGCATCTGCATGACCAACACCACAGTAAGAAAATAAGAGCACATAAGTAAATTCCTGGACTATATTTAAATAAATCCCTGATTATGCTGTGCCCCAAAGCAAGTTCAAAGGGTGGTAAAATTTTCCTGCCTCCTAAATGTACAACTGAAGCTACACTCCCAAAAAGACAAATTATCACTGTCATCCAAACCCCAGACTGTGGGAGGGCAGCAGCACCTTACTAGAAAGGTCCTCCTGGGGTTAAGAAAAAAAAGCCACAAGACATGTACTAGCATATAATGAAGCACTACCTGATAATTCTGTATTTCTCTAGCCCAAAATGGCCAGGTCCTATGGGCTGCAAATTCATGGATTAGTATAATCCACACAAATGTAATTACAGATCTCTATGGCTCTTGGCAAGCTCTGCATACTGGCCGTGTGCAGAACTATGAGTACTTCTCTAATCTCATTTTCTCATTTTCTTTTCTCTCCAAAAGCACATCACCAAGTCTTCCTTTGTCAGACTGAAATTTGATGCTTTTGAGCTCTCAGGATTGAAGACTATATTGCCTACCACAGAAGCTTATTTTTCTTATCTCTTCCTCTACATCCCTTTTAGTCTGTATGGGCCCTGGAAAACATTCAGGACAGACATCAGGCAATGAGATCTGTGACAGACAGATTTTAGCTGCAGGTCTGTCCCAGATTTAGCACAGACACTGTGCTGGTCTCAGTCTGAGTGCCACGTGTGGACACACCTGGAAAGACCTGGACATTGGGGCTGCTACTGCAACACAGGTGTGTGTAGCTGGCCCATGCCAGCAGGCTGTACAGGACAGAAGGACCATCTCATTGCCCTGCCCTCCCATCTCAAATGCCTTGTGCAAGGGCTGGCCCAAGGCACTGCAAACACGACAGCACAAGAACAGAGGAATGAGCATCACTCTCCTACAGTCACAGAGGAAAGGGGCTGCTTTTCAAGAAGGATCTCCCTGGAAGGCACAATGATCTGAAACACAATCCAGTGGCCATTCCAAGACCTGGACAAGCCTGTCCTACACTTGCCTCTGGCCTTACATGCAGCTAGCTTAGGTAGCTAAAACTTAGGCAGGGTTTTAGGTAGCATCTTTAAGTGCCACAGCTAACCCAGAATCTTTCTTCTGGACCTGTGACCTGCCCCTAGAACACTCATGGGACCAAATCTGCTTCCATTTCCTCCACTTGAGGCCTGGCCCTATATTTGGATATTCCCAGTGCTGAAGAGGAAGATCAGCGTGCTCTGTGGTGCTACTGCAGGAGGAAGAGCACTGGTTAATTTGGCAGCGCACCCTAGCTCTGGTGCAGAGGAGGAGGGCAAGCTCCAAGGCCTATTCAGCATCTCTCTTCCCCAGCAGCTCAGCAGGAAGCCTATGGAGGCCACACAGGTAACAAGCTATCGAGTGCTGGTTCAGCCCAGAGGCTGCTTCAGGAACAGGCAATTAAAAAGCAGCCGTCAGAGCAGCCTGTCACCCGTGTCACTCTTCCGGATGTCACGTGGGGGTGTAAATGCTGGCAAAGGATGCCCTTTCTGACTGCCCCAGGTCTCAGCACTGCACAGCAAGTGGGCAGCTAGAGCAGCTCCCTCTCACACAGATGACACACCCCCCCATCCCCACACTTCTGGGACACCTTTGAGGGGCAGAGGCAGAGCTCACTTCCTCTGACCTATTACATTAATGGCCCCTGTGATGGAGACAGACAAGAACTATGCCAGTTAATAGCAGTTGTAATGAGAGAGAGAGAGAATCCATTTTCCAGTTGAGGTCGATAACAAGGCTCCTGTGGGTACCTATGGGAAGCAGATTAGGACCGTTACGGGAAATTAAGATGCACGCAGAAAAGTATAGAAGGAACCCTGGAGAGGAGATTCAAAGTTCTTGTAGCCTGATGAGAAATGATTCACTTATTTTCCTAGGTGTATTTTAGGAGAAGAGGCACAGCTGCCCACGAGGAAGAAATGCCATGCATTCACTGATAATAGGTAAACTGCTCAGCTGTAAAGCTCTTCCCGTACTCCAGTAGATGTAAATGCAGGTATAATGCCCACCTCCCTCTCCAGGTAACAGAGGCCTCACTTCCAGTGCACTTCACTTGAAAAACAAGTAGGGAGCTAGTAACAACTGGCCTTAATAACTACCAGAGTATCAGATGCAATGTGCTCCCTTAGCACAGACTCAAATTTCACATGTGGGAGAACTGTGCTGGCATCTGAACCAGAGAAGCAGCCCTGCTGCACAGATACCACCAGTAGCCCTAAAACCTCAGCTCGGAACAGGGCTCAAGGCATGACGGACAAGAACAAAAGTTTTTCTGAACAGATGATATTTTATGCAGGCATGTTGTGGTTAGTTTTATGGTCTGTTAGTCTGTTCTGTATTAGCTGGTTCATTCCAGTTTCCCCCCAGGTACTTGATTTCACCCATGTCCATCATACCCTGCTTCTCCACCCCTTACCTGAAGCTGTATCCACCCCTGAGATGTCAAATCCTTCCCTTCCCCTGCCTGCCCTCTGAAGAATGCTCCTTTCCCGGTCTCACTGTTGGGGGAATTCAAATATGTTCCTCCCCTGTGGTCACCCTATTGGTTTAACAGTTGCCATCCCCTGAGATCCACCCCCCTTTAAAAACCCCTGCACAGGGGAGAGCTCTCTCTTGGGGCCTCAACCATTGGAGGAGAATAAAGGTCCGATGGAATCCTGAGCTAAAGGGCCTCCTTTGCCTCTTTCTCCTTGCCAACGCCTGTGGATTACAACCTCACTCTGTCTCTGCTGCTGCAGGCTAGTGAGCTGCAGCCCTTCTTGTGGACCTCTCAGGAAGTCCACTTTCGGCATAGCCTTGCTCCCGGGCAGCCAAGAGCTGCGTCACAGGCAGAAACATTCTTCAGCAACCATGTCATGGCTGTTCTGTGCAGGGCCAAGAGTTGGGTTTGTGGGTCCCTTCCAACTCAGGACATCTCACGATTCTATGATATGCTCCCAGCTGGTGAGAGTTTATCCCTTCCCAGTCTCTACAAGATAAACTTGAGTTTATCTCCTTCCCAGTCTGGAGTCAGGGCTTCACCTCTCATGATGAATCATATCTCCCAGCAAGCCTCAATGGCCATTAAAGCAAAATCAGTGCCAGCCTGACTTGTACTCTGCTTTCAGCCCAGTCAGCAGCAGAGAGAGCATTCCCTGCTAGGGCCAGTCCTCTCCCAGCCCATGTGCTCAGGGCCTGCCCACCCTCCCCTCACACGCAGGTGGCCTCTGCCACGCCAATTAGTACCCGTTCTGATTTTTCTTCCTGATGAGGACATGTGCATTTGGGACAGAAACCAAACAGCCTGCCTGACTTCAGTGAGCAGCAGGGTCCCAAACAGCTGATGCTGCATTATCAGCAAGGACCACATCTGGGTACTGGATCATTAGTAATCTGTCCTCAGGCCATTCAGAGCAAAATTAACAGAAAATTCTCATGGTCTCTGAAGAGCTGCTCCTTTCCAGGTTCAAGGCTCACCTCCATTTGCTGTCCTCCAACACCTGAAAAATATTTGCTTTCTCCAGGTGGCTAGGTTAAGAATACCATTTAGCCCAGTTTAAGCCAAAAGGGTGTAGTTTCCCATGGTAATGAGCTTAACATTTCTGCCTGACTGCCCAGTGAAGCAGGTAACATTTACAGACCCAGAACACCAGAGCATACACTGATATTCTGGGCTGCTATCACCTCCCAAATTGTGCATGGACAAGAAGGGAAACCCACACATCACAACTTACTCAGATAATACAATTTCAAGTGAAAAAGCAGCAATGTCCTCGTCCTCCATGGCAGCTCCTTACTGTCTACATCCCTGGCTGCCAAATGTAACAGCATAACCAGGGCACTGGAATAAAGACATTGCTTATCTTTTATTTGTGGGACTCCACAGATTGAATAGAAAAAATGCTGCTCCTCTCCCAAACTGCAGTAAAAATCTGTGATTAGACTTCTCTGAAGAGCTGCATCTCATTGGCATTTGAGATTCTATCCCAATAGGAATACAATAGCCATGTTTCTTCTATATTGTCGTCTCCTGTTTGTCTTACAGGAACCAATGAGGCTCTACTGGTTTTCCAAGGAGACGAGTGCTCAGGCTTCCCACTGTTTCAAAGGAAGCTGCAGGTGCTATGACCTGTGAAGATGAGGATCCTTCAGGTCAGGTGGTTACATGCATACTTGGAGTCAAGTTTGTTCCATTTAGCAACAGCTTGGATTGAGGCTCAGGAGGTCAGCCATGAAGGGGTGAACAAAATGACTGCAAAGCAGAAAAAGGCTTGGCAGGCCCAGGAAAAGCCATCCCCCAGAAGGCCTGGGAAAAAGCAGAGTCAAGAGGAGTACAAGGTCCTGCTTTTGACCATCCAGTGTTACACTGGAAACAGCTTCATTTTTAAGAACTATTTCACAGAAGATACTCAATGAATTAGTGATGGCAAAATCCTGCAAGTGCCTTCAACCTTTTAATCTGACTTTGAGCCCTTTCAGTTTCATTTTTCCCAGGTATTGCACTTTCTTGAGGTGCCCGGAGAAGAACTTCAATTACAGGCTTTTATTCCATCTCAGAAGTCAGCTTAAGGGTTGTCTCCTATATTTTCTCTTTTATTGTATTTATGGTGAAAAGGGACCTTTCAGAGCTCTTTTTGAAATACCGACATAAAAGCCCATCTAAGATTAAGAAAGTACATGCCTGCTATACAGCTTTAAGGACTCCAACAAGCTTCTCCCTTATTTAGCTGCTATATTCAGCTCTCAAACACTGCACAGTCTGTCTTACTCTTACAGACACCAGGGACAGATAGAGAAGGGAGAGAAGAAAGGATGCAGGGGATACCCAAATCTCTACCATGCAGAACAGTAGTAGGTTTCAAGTGAGAGCTCTTGTCTGTCCCAAACATACACCAAAAATGCAGCTGGTGAGGGTGGGAAAGAAGTGAGCATTTGTAGTATACGGGTCAGAGGCAGTATGGCCCTCTTTGCTCTCCTCCATTGGCTCAGTCACACAGCATCTGCAACAAATTAATTTCCCTTGGTGCGTTGCAGCCGCCTTGCTGCACGCAGACCGTGTGCTCAGCATCTGCTGCCTTTCCTCACAAGTCCATGGTGTACTTTCAGCCAGTTGTCACTGCACCTACGACTGCAGGCTTTCAAAGTCATTCACAACTGTGTACAAGATGGATCTTCAATCCCAAAGTTGACACAAGACCTCTGTGTTACATACACCATCCAGATGAGAAGTTGAACTTGGCTCTTCCTACAAGGAAAGCTTGGTACTGAACTTCAAAGGACCCATGTCCCTTCAAAAGCCATAACTTTACATCTTCCCAAGGAGATTGGATGGTTAAGTTCCTGCTTTGGAATGCGTTATTTCAAACTTTTATAGTTTTCTCTTCCATTTGAAACCCAAGGTAGCATGTAAACAATTTCACTGTACTACACATCTTTACTATCACAGAGCTGCAGCTATAAGTTGTGAAGGAGCTATGGTTTTGAAACTGCTCACCAGAAACCCATCAAGAGTAGTGCTGTGTAAAGATTTTTTTTTTCCTCTTAAAAGAATTCATAGCTTAAATCATCTATTTCAGAAAGGGTGCCAACATTTGAAGATCCTTTGTCATGCAAGATGCAAAGCTTAGAAGAACATGATGTAAACAGGAAGAGGATGCAAGGTCTATAAACACAGAACTGGCAGAGATTGATGTGAGCTACAGCAAGTCAACAACTTTTCATCCCTTAAATTCCCAGTTTTCAAAGCTTCCTGCTGCAAAAAGGCCCTTCCTCCTTTGTTAGCACCTCCTGTTTGGTTTCCTTTGCCACCAGCTCAGAAGAACACCCAAGCAAACATACTTCAGTTGGGAATTAACTCATCCAGCACTGTGTGCCAGAGAGATCAAATTTCCCATTCCGGGATGGGAGATACTGTTCTGCACATCAGTGTGCATCTGTGCATCACTGGGAGGTGGCTGAGGAGCCTTGAAGGCAGGAAAGGCAGGAAAGTAGTATGAAGCCAAACCCATGGGGCAGGAAGAGCTGCCTCCAAAACCAGCTGGTGCTCTGGGGAATTACGCTAGCTCACCTTGATAACCCACCTGCCGGGACGCCTTTGTTGTGGTCTCATTCTCAGCTGGGTTTGGGCCTAGAGCTCTGCATGCCATCCCCTGGCCGCTGAGGCAGGACGTGCCCTTCCCTCTGCTTTTGTCCAAGGTTCAGTTTTCAGCAACAGGAATTGCTGCTCTGGAGCACCACAGTCTGCTCAAGGCTGCGGTTATAGGACCTCAGCAGAGCTTATGGTTTTTCACTTCCTTAAGCCTGAAATAAATGAACAATCCTGGACAGGAAATCCCAAACATTGAGCAAAGGGTCTGGGATAGCTCTCATGGGTTTCCCTCTATTATATACAGAGAATTCCTCTCTTATACAGAGAGATTTGAACTGCCCTTTTAGCACATGAAGCATCTCAGACCCCATTGTTAAAAACCTATCTCTTCTCTAAAAACTTCCTCCACACACTTGCTTTTCCTGGCTGTTTCTCCAGAAAAACCTAGCACAGCTTGGGGTTTCATTCTCACCCAGTACTTCACAGCTGAAAAATGTAGAAAACTCTGAGCAGTAAGGAGGAGAGAGGCTTCATGCTCTTTGACAGAACTAGCAGGCCAAGAGGTGACCCTGTGCACGTTTGTGCTCTTATGACTGCAGAGCAGCTCATCGTGAGCAAGAATAAATATACAACAACCAAAAATCAAGACTTAAAGGTACGTCACCAGAAGTACTGCCATTTACAGGGTGTGTGCATCTGACAATTTGTACAGAGGTTGCAGATAGCATTTTGAATTTCACTGGTAATACAGATATGAATTCGCCTAGCTTTAATGACCTTTATCTGTTATCTAGTGCTTCAGCTTGGTTCAGCAAAGGCTACAACTTCTCTTTTTACTGACAAATGCTGCGTTCCTTACCTATCTTTGCTATGCACTAGGAATTACTATGTGGGGGAAAATTAACAAGGCTAAGCTCCAAGTGAGGGGAAAAACTAAACCCACCATTTCCTAGGAGTAATACTGTAAGCAACAGGGCTTTCTATGAAGTAGGATCCCCAGCAGCTAAGCACTGAGGCACAGGATTTATTTACAGGTTTATTGAATGCCAGTGCCTGCTGGAACCAACCTGTCTGCACAGGCTTCTCCAGGACTGTTCCCCTTCTGACTGGAGCAATTCAGCAGGAGCCAGATCACACCCTGCCCCAGCCTGTGCTGCCCCCAGGAAGTGCAAAAGCAGCAAGCAGCATGTTGAGAAGTCAAAGGGTGGGCTTGGACAGTGGCAGGGACACACTCCAAGTGCCAAGGCAGCCCTGCTGCTCCCTGTTACTCACTGCCCTTCCATAAAGCTTTCTGCCCTGCTGGTACTCGCTGCTCTCACCCAGCAAAGAGAGCAAAATTCTTATGTTTGAGGGAGCTGATGGCTTTCCCCTTCCCCACTGACAAGAGCACCTAGGTGCAGGCTCCTACAAATTGCTTTGATGAACTTGGATGGGGGAATTGGTGTTGACAGAGTAAGAGCCATCAGCCAAAAGAAAGTTCAGCTCAGATGGAGGCTGAGCACCTTTCAAGCCTGACTAACCACAAATATGAAGGACAAAGCCTTCCCTTCCTGTGCACCTTCTGCCTCCCCTCAGATTGTGCAAGAGCAGAGGATGGATGTAAATGTGTGGCCATCTTTGACTAATTCTGTGCTTGAACAGGAGCCAGAAAATACTGGAAACAGATGTTATTAGGGGGATTTTTTTTTTTCCTGGAAGTTTCCCATTTTTCCAGAGACACTCCTACCCTGAAATACTGTCAGAACTTATAGAATATCATCATTAGAGCTGTTCAGGAAATATTTTTCCTACCCTATTAAAAGAAACCTTCCTTCTGTACCCCTAGTGAGGAAACCATGCTTTGTTAGTCTTCTTACACAAGGAAAGGACAGCAAAACAAAGTAACAAAAAACCCCATCAATTAAGAAGCCATGTGTGTTTTTCATCATTGCTAGTAGACAAGCAATTACACAGAATATGCAGAGTTGGAAGGGACCCACAAAAATCACTGAGTCCGACTCCTGGCCCTGCACAGGACCATCCCAAGTGTCACACCTTCCTTGGAGGATCAGGTTCAAGTCCTCAATCTCCCTAAATCAGAGAGGCTTTAGTCTTGCTTTATAGCCCTAATAATCTTGTGGGTCTCCAGGCTGCTGATACCTCACTAATGATATTTTCAGGAGTTTTGGACCACACGAAATTCTTTGCAGGATGGCAAACCTACCTGGAGCCTGATCTCTGCTACAGAGTTGAGATAGGGAAGTTCACAGAGTACTTCTTGCAAATAAATCAGAGCCATGGAAACTACCAAAACAAAACCCAAAGAGGTATTGATGGTGTTGACAGACAGCTCCAGATTGTTATCCAGGACACCCTTTACAAGCAAAGTGAGAGAGATCACCAGACACATGCAAAATACCTTGCAGCTTCTGGGGAAACAAGTTACCAAATCCAGGTAAGAAAGGTGCCCCAGCCTGTTATCCCCACTGTGTTTCAATCCAGATGTATTCATCTTGCTTATGACACTTGAGAGAGAGTTTCACACATTACAAATTCAGGGATTCTTCCAGCTCATGCCTGGCCTTGTCAGCTGGGATAGGTGAACTCCGCAGGCAGGACAAAACCAGTTTGGCAGCTTTGCATAGGGAAATGCTTATACTGATAGGCAGGAGCTTTTGAACCAGCAAAGGCAGACACCCAAGCTGTACAGCTGCTATTATAGCCAAGGTGTTTTGGAAAGACTTCCAAAACTGCTGACCTAGAAGATGTCTGGAAACTATTTGTCATACTGCTTTGTAGTTGCACAGGAAGTCTGATAAGGCAGAACTTTACTTCCCTGTGTGCTCTCTCCATTCCCCTTCTTTACTCACATGAGGGCAATGTTAGGAATATCCTGGTGCAAGCAATTCTGTACATGGTCCCATACAACTCTCCAGTAATTGCCAGTTTCGCCTTAGACCTTTGTCTTTTTTCTTGGTGATAGCATGGAAGATAGCAGTGCATATTTAAAAGCATGCAATACTCCAGCACGAACAGATTAACTTTGGGCAGAGAAAGAAATACCTAAGTGTTATGGATAGCCAGAACCCAAGAACAGATTTAATTCCTTAGTTCAAGAATGGAGAAAAAAAATTCTATTCTCAGTGTCTTTAATCAGGCTCTGAAGCATAAAGGCCTTTTACACTGAGGTTGTCATTCAGGCAGTTATAAGTGGCAACAGATTTGTCCTACAGATCAGAAACAATAGATTCATTTTGCCTGATTTAGACTGAATCAGATTAGTGCCAACATACCGTACCAAGATCTCAAACTACAGGCTATCCTTTCCATCACAAAACTGAAATAAATTTGCACACGCTGACACAGAAGTGTTCTTTTATACAATTTCCCTAGGTGCAACTAAGAAACCCCAAAAACTAAACCAAGGGTTATTTCATCTGTTCATTCGTCTGTTAATGAATGTATAAATCAAGTTGTCTCATATCCATTATCTCTACCTTAAAACAATGAAAAAGTGACATAGTATGATTTTTGAGGGGACATATCTAGCCACAGACCTTATTTTTGACTGGCTGTGCTAATGTGACTTTAGGGAAGTTAAAGGCAGTTCTGCATAAAACCAGAATAACTCTTGATAGAATCTGCAAAATCCTAATTAGCATATGCCCAGCAGAGAGAAAACATTTTCAAATGGGCAAGTTGAGCTTGGTTTTTTTCTACCATCTTGAAAGAGGTTGACAAAACAAATTGTATTTTTGTTATTTGTTCATAGGGCCATTTACTACAGTTCATTAGAATGTGAGTGCCCACAGTATCATGACTGAGCCTTGACTTCTTTCCCTTTGCCAGTTCTTCTTACATGGAAAGTCTCTGTGCCCATTTCAAACTGAGGAGAAAAGAAATTATAGGTTTAACAAAGGGAGAGGGGAAAAAAAAGTCCTGGCTCCATGGCCTTATAGTGAAAGTTTCCAGAGGTTCCAAAACTTGACAAATTCAATTACATTAATATCACAGACACTCAACCTGCCTGAAAAAACTGTTTTAAACAGAATACCCAGAAGATAACCTGGTATTTAAAACCAAATCCAGGTAATTTGGTTTTAATCAAATTTCCTGGTCACCCTCTAATCAAACTTCCTGGTCACCATTTGTTTGGCTGGGGTAGTTTGAAGCCAGACATTTTACTATTCAGTCTCCTGAGGATCAGGCTTCATCATCAAATGTTTACCATTATCACTTTTAGAAGCCAGGAGAGCCAGCATCCCTCCCTGCCCACGCCAGCCTGACACACCTGGAGTACACATTTCCCTCACACGCCAACCAGTAACAGCAATCTCTTGAGGGGTTTTTATTTTTAAGATAGACCAGTGGTTTTTTTTCTCCTTACCCCCTCTCTAGTAAGGGGTGTGGGGGGGTAGGCTAATTCTTTTATTCAAGGCTTGTAGAGCATGGTCTGGTTAAAGGCTGCAGCAGATGGGTTATGGGAACAACAGCAAAGACTGGGATGCACACAAGATCAACACAGAGCAGACATCAATAGCAGCAATACCGAATGGGGCATCATTTATCATTGTAGGAAACAAGCCATGGTTATCTTGAGGGACTGTTCAAATCCCTCTGCATCCTTCCAACCAGCCCCCTGCAGCTTTGGCTATGGAGCAATTCCACTTCCTTTCCTTCAACACGGCTAGTTTGGCACTGAGTAGAGCAAGGTGCGTTATTGCCCATGTACCTCTTTGTACAGTGAAATGAGCAGTCTCACACAGACCTAAGGACCAAAGAAATATGTGTTCTTAAAACTAGGAAAAAAAAAAAATTCCATGAAGCAAAATTGTGTAAAAAAAGACTACAGGGTGAAAATCAGGGGCAGAGCAGGAATGAGACATTACCCTGGCCATCAAGCACTGCAAATTCTTTTGGATGGTGCTTACCCCTACTTGCAGAAAGAGCGAACAAAAGCAGTTTTCCTTTGAATACCAATCAGGTTCTTACCAGATACTCTTAAATCTAACTTTATACCCTGATTGCTGCAATTCTGCCACATTAAATTGATTCTGTGAAGTAACACTGATTTATTCACAATAGTGCTATTTAGCAGCCAGAGCATCAGAGCAATACAGTTATGTTTTGATTTCAATTCAATTGCCAACAGAGTAGAAGCCACAGCACAAAGCTGAGACATGCACAGCTGTGATAGTGGTCACACCCCAGCTGCTCTATGCCTCCCCTTCCCCAGTGTAAAGGCTTTTTGGAAATACCCCTCTGCCACATGGCCCTGGGCCAATACGCAGGGGCTCACACACTTTACATGGGCAGACCCCCAGGAATGAGCAGGCATTTTCACTGAGAAACAGACTGAGACCCCTCTTCACCCACAGAGACATGGCTGGTTTCTGGAAGCAACACCAGCTGGAGGGGCTGTAGGAGCTGGGGTTTGGGGAAAGGGAAGTACCGTGTCCCAGGAGGACACAGCCTCTTCACATGAAAGAGATCTAAAAGCTGAGATTGAAAAACAGTTCAAAAGGAGCAATTCCCTTTTCAGAAGGGAAAGGAGAAGTCACCTCAGGCCAAAGCAAGAACAGCTCTTCCAACAGACTTATTTTGGCATAGCCAGGACCAGTCCCTCCAAGCAAAAGGGATGGGTGCCCAGATCTCAATAGACAAGAAAAATCTGACTAGAAAAACACTTCTCTTAAATTTAAATCTACTGCAAACTTAAATATCAGAGCAACAGAGTTTCAGCCTGCAAAAATACAACTGCCTCATCTGAAAATAGCACTTTTCAAAGGACTTTACCAATCAGGCAGCTAAAGCAATGCTCTAATACAATTAGAAAGGACACAAACACTTTCAGCAGCTGGCTTTTACCATGTTCTGTTCTGCTAATCGAAGCCAAGCTGCTGCACAAGGCTTTAGCAGGTAGAAATAAACACTCACCAGTAATTTTTTGCCAAGATCCACAAAGCTCAATCCAGAAAACTGCATTTACACCTCTCAGCGCCTACAGCAGGCACCCAAAATCAGTCAGGACTCAACTCACTTCCCAGCAGGACTGATCTTATTCCTTAGCCCCATGCAGAAACACCTTATCATTAGAGACAGCTGATGAGCATTCACCAGTTGAAAGTCACAGGTTTAATTACAGCTTTGACTGCCACATTGGTAAATTAAATTACCTCCTTCAGGTGGCCTGAATCAGCAGAAATATCCCATCCTCATACACAGTTACAACAGTAGCAGCCCAGGTTAATAGCTCAGTCTACCACACCACTGAAAGTCCTGGTGCTTGTCCTAATCCCATCTTTTTTGCAATGTCTCTGCACAACAAATAATTCAATTTTGCATATTCTAGACACTGCTTTTTACCCAGAGTCGAAGGAGCTCAGTGTTTTGGGAGGTCTGTATTTTACCTGGAGGGATAAGCTGCTTTTAAGCAGAGATTGCTAATGTGGCAAAGCTGTGGCACAGAGGATTTCACCAGTGCTCTTTGAGGAAGTGGCTGCATTTCTTTAGGCTCTTTGGGAGCTGTCTTGGCTCTGATGGGCTGCCCCAAAACTGCTTCTGCGGTGCTGGGAGGGTGCAATGGGCACCAGAGAGCAATTCCTTCCCTCCCCCTTTTCTTCACTGTGCCCTTTTTACTGTAATGCCAAAGACTCCAGCTCTAGCTGGTGTGATACTACAGGTTTTGTCACCCTCAATTCAAAAATAGTATTGCTGTTGAAATAAAAGCATCCTGCCCTGTTCCTCCTAATTCTTGGAGACAGAAATGAGGCCACAGCATTTGTTATTTTCTGTTCTTGGGTCCCTGGGAATCCCTAGGAGCTCAGCACCCTGCTCTTAGGGGCCATTCCCAGCCAGCTCCCTGCTGGTTCACAGCTCCTGGGCAGTAGAAATCTCAAATAGTAAACACAATTGTTTTATTTTACATCAAGGTTGCTGTGCGTCTCATGCTCCATGTAACAAAATGTAGTGATTTTTGATGGGGTAAAAGGTGTTTTCTCAGAGCAGGTTTTTATAAACCAGTTGATAGTTTGAAACAGATTCTACTACAAAGCCACAGAAATTCCCCTTACAAAATTTTTTGAGTTCTGAATCACCATCTGGAGGAGTCCCCTGGCTGTGGGGGAGGCCAAGGGATCAAATTCAGATTAGAGGCCTCACTTGGGAAGACTAAAGTTAGGTGAGAGGAATCCCAACCAAGATGCTGCAACAGCTGCTGAGAGTATTTCTGGAGCAGCCACCAAGTGAAATGTAACACGAGTTTTTTTGACAGGGTACACTGCTGCTTTTAGAAATGAAGCTTTATAGCCCTGTTCCTGTTTCGGAATTCTTTTAACTGTGGGAGATGCAGGACATACTTTAGCTCATCACCTCCAAGAAGAAATAGGTGCCTAAATCCCAGTGATTTCAGTAGGAGCTGAGAGCTTCTGAATCTAGGGCTTTAGAACCCATCTAGTTTCCATCTCCAGTGACCTGTTTGTCTGTATAAATAACTAATCAGAACAAATTGGTAGACTCCATGCTTTTTTTTCAAGCAGGATTAACTGCAATTTGGGGGAAAAAAATATCCTTCCCTATGAGGTGTGGATTTGTCGGTGGATGGAAGGAGATGTTGCTCCTTGCATGGTCACCCGTGGCTGAGGAGACCAGTGCAGGCAGTGGTGGACAGCAGGGGCTGGGTGCTGGGCAGCCCCTGCTGCTGCCTGACCTGCCTGTGACTCGCTCTACTGGGTCCCTTTAGTCAGCTGACACTGCCAAACTTAATGGAGACTTTGCAGATTTTTTTTTTCTTTCATGTTCTTTTTTTCTATCCATCCACGCTTACCACTATTACTGGGTAGTAGCCATATGTAAATTAAGAGATTAGTCTGTTAGCTCTGAAATTACCTACTGTTAGCAGTCATCCTACCATCCTCTTACTGCATCAGTGTCTAACTTGTTTGTATGCCAATTTTTATCTTCTGTTTTATTCCCCTTTGTGAATACAGCCAAAAAGGGCAATAGCAGATAAATGACCAAATAGCTTTCTGCAAACTGTCTGCATGCAGTGAAAATGGGCTGTGCACAACCCCCAAACACTAGATTGTCTGTTGGCAATGCTGCATTAAATTTTGGGATGTACCTGGGCTTTCCTGTCTACTTTCAGTTACTCTGAACACTCGAAAGCCATCCGGGGAAGAACTGTCATTTCCTAGTCAGAAAGAACTGACATTTCCTAGACAGCATTTACTGTAAGTGTTAATGAAAATTTACTTCTACACTTGATACACATTGGGATAAGGGGAATGGGTTTTTAAAATTATTTAGAATTTAGGAAGGAAAAAAAAGATCATTTAAATTATCACTGAAAGATTCTTAACCTTTACTAGGCAGATTTTTTCATTGAATTTTCTTGTTTTAAGTGACAACAGAAAAAAAATCCCCAACAAAAATCCAACAAAAATCAAACGTACATACAACCCAGAAAGAAATATTAGGCATGTCACACTCATGACAGTATGTTAAGAGAGATCCTGGACTGGTCATTTAGCTTGCAAAATCAGACAATGTAGAGCTTTGAAGTAAAAATCTCAAAAATTGTAATTCCCAGAAATGGGAATAACTTGATTTATTACTGGCACTTAACCAATGAAGGGGGGTAGGAAACAGTGGTTAGACAGTAACTAGTCCTAGCAGACTGTCAAGCATTCACCAGATACTTGGGCAAACCAGCTGTCTATCATGCATGGCATCATACAATTTCTGGCTGTTGCTCTGCACAGATGGCTGCAGCGTTCTGCTTATAATGTAACATAATACAGCATAGCAGGGCATAACATAACACAACACAATGTAATGTAACATAGCATCCTGATGTATTTTTTGCATTACAACAAACTAAGCATGGCATGGTGGTGGCCCCCATTTCCCAGCACTTGCACTTCCTACCAGGAGATGGTGTGGGCACAGAATGGCAGGAGTTCAGAGTCAGCTTCAAATGTGAACAGTGAAAGAACAGCTACAGAAAGAGATGTGTTGTAGGCCGTGACAAGTTGCACTCAGAAAGGAGCCCAGCTGGAGTTCAAATAAGACATGACTGCAGATTTGAAAAGACCTTTTTGGTGGAAAACAGCTTGATCTTGCCTAAAAACACATACCAGACTGCAGAAATTTCTGTAAGCCAAAGGAGGAATCTGGCTGTGAGTAAAGTGATTAAACAACAGTTTTAACATTTGGTGACAAATGTTTCAGCAGCATATGAAGACATTTGAGGGGCTCAATACTCCTTGTTTTAGAGTGCCACGGAGACAAGAAATGCCTTAGAAAAACAATGGACAGCCACTGTGTGTAAAAGCAAAACAAGGCTCATTCTCACGTTCTTGCTCATTCTCAGCCACTGCCATTTCTTCTGATGGAAAGTCCTGTTTTAAGCTCCATGAAGTGGTGCAGCCGGTAAGCAGCTTGCTATATGCCAGAGCATGTGGGAGTCTCCCTTCAAGCCACAAGACCTGTTGTCTTTAGGCCCATCTTGTACATTTTTGAGGTTTCTGTGAAAATTTTACACACTGAAGCGGGGTGTGGAAGTAGGAGCAGGAAGGTGGACAGTGGAATCGGAAGGAGCAAGGTTATTTTTTTCCAAGTAAAGTATTGGCTAACTTTGGCTAAACTCAAACACACTCATGCACTCAAAGTTGTCACTGGCATAAGACAAAATACAGGAGAAGTTTTCTCAAAAGTAGGTTAGCTTTCTGTTGTGGTTTAGCCAGCCATCGAGCCCCACACAGCCTCTCACTCACTCCTCTACCAGTGAGATAAGGGAGGGAACAGAAAGGGTAAAAGCTAAAATACTCATGGTTTGAAGTAAAGACAGCTTAATAGGAACAGCAAGAGCCATGCACACAAGAAAAGCAAAGCAAGGAATTAATTCACTGCTTCCCATAAGCAGGCAGGTGTTCAGCCATCTCCAGGAGAGCTGGGCCCCATCACGTGCAATGGTTACTTGGGGAGACAAATGCCAACAATCGAAATGTCACCCCCCCTTTCTCATTCTTCCCCCACTTTATATAGCAAGCATGATGTCACATGGTCTGGACCATCCCTTTGGTCAGTTTGGGCCAACTGTCCCAGCTGTGTCTCCTCCCAGCCTCCCATGGACCCCCAGCTCCCTTGCCAGCATGGCTGTGCAAAAAGCAGAAAAGGCTTTGGCTCTGTGCAAGCCCTACCCAGCAACAATAAAAACATCTCTTATTATCAAATTTGTGTTCAGCACAAATCCAAAACACAGCCCCATGCTCACCACTGGGAAGAAAATTAACTCTATCCCGGCTGAAACCAGCACACTTTTATAAGTAGATAAGTTAGGTGCATTGAACTAGACTTGATTTTAAAGTGAATATTAGATAGACATAATATTATGCTATTTTTGGATTCTAAAAAACTGGTCAAACCTTCTAAGACAGGAATTCCTCAAAAAATGTCTTGCCCTTCTTGGGCACAAACATTGAGAAAATCAAGTCTTCCAAACTATCTCTCCAGTTAAGAGCAGCATTTGGTGGCTGAGAATCTGTCTAAGCTTTTGTGAGTACTGGGAACACTTCAACTAACCAGCTAAATCATCTCCCTCTTGGCATCACAACTCAGGAAGGCTCAGTTGACATAAGAACTTGCAGAGTCCAAGGCTCTCAGATGTGATTTAGGACATACTTTATATTGTTCTGGGGAATGTGAATTAGAAAAACTTGTTCCCTAACCACTATCCTGAAAGGCCAGTGAAGGAGCTGTGAGTTGCTGTGGTCTGAGGGAGTGTTGCTGACATTGGCTTCTCAGGACAGAGGAGAGGAGTCTTCTCCATGGGGGTTGGTATCATGGAATTGGCAGAAGGGAGAGGAAGTTGCTGATTGTCCCTTACAAGCCTGAGCTGCTGGGGCAGGCAGGGGATTGCTCAGCCTTCAGCGCAGACTGCAAAGTAGTCCACCTGTCCACTTGGGATTCAGTCACTACTGCACATTTTGAAACACTGAAAAATGCATGCTTAGAAACCCCCATCCTCAAGGGCTCCCTGGGCAGAGGTATCCCTTTGGTTTTCAATAGAGCAAAGCTGAGGGTGGTCATGTGGAGGTGGTGGGATGGAGGGCTGGTCTTGTGTTGCCCACCATGTCCAAGACAGACCAAATTTGGGAGGAGGTATCTGTGAGGCTGCTTCTTCCCTGGAGCTCTGACAGAAGAGAAGTACCAAGGACTGGCCATTGCTGAAAGCCCCTTATATAACCAATGCTGAACACTCTTATTTGCTATTTGTAATGATGCCACTTGTTCAAATGTGCTTACAATGGGAGCTCCCTTGCCCATGTTCTTCCCCATTGACCTCTCAGTGGCATTTGGCCCTGTGGGCATCCAGCCCCCACAGGCACTGAGGTGATATGGGCTGTAGCATCCGTACAGCTTCCCAGTGATGAGCATCTTCCTGTTTCCAATCTATTCCTTTGCATCTGGATGGTGTTGAATCCAATCCTCGATAAGCTCAAAGAGCGACGGGGATATCCCTGTTAGTAGTTGTTTAATTGTTTTGCATGGCTTAGAACAGCAACTGCAACAAGCACAAACAAGCAAACCATGACAGGGAATGCTTCCTACCAGCTCCAGGCAGCATCTACAATCTTTCTACAGTATGTGTTTGATTTTTGGGAGGGAAATGAAATGAAACAACTAGATCAGGATACTCTTTTAATAGGCAGGGCTATTGCAGGAAAGTCTTGTAACATGCTACTAGTGACATGCTAGAGAGAAATGACAGCAAGCTCATGGAAATATATGGAAATTTGACATCCCGCCTCTCTGTCCCCCTCCCCACCCTCTGGTATGTATGACTTTGAATCTGCTTTCGAGAGTCCCTGCTGTGCAGGGGCTGTCCATCCATCTGGCACGGTTACAAACACATTTTGGAGCTGTCTACAACATGCCTGATGTAACCTCCTTTCTATAGCCCCTGCTCTCCTCCTCGCAATCTTTGTTTGATGTGGAGGAATGAAGCCTTGCAAAGCAAGCCCAATGAACTGTGAAGAATCGCAGGGCCCAAACTGCCAGCTCCCAAGAGGGAGAGGGGGATGGGGTGAAAGCACAAAAGGAAGAAAGGGGAAAGGAGGTGGAAGAAAAAGCTAAAAACCACAAAGAAGATCTTACAACGGCAGGGTGGGGGAGAGAGGATAAGGAGAATGCCAGCAGAGATGGGCTGTGCCCTCTCTACAGGGGTTTCACACACAGTTATTACTGGCTTTGCAGCTGTATTACATCTGTCAAAATCTCAGATTCTGCCTGTCAAGGTATTTACATTATGCTCACCCATGACAGCAGCAAGCCTGTCACCAGCTTCCCTTCTCGTCTCCAAGGCTGTTAAGGAGGGAGAAAGCCTTTGTTTATTTGTCAGTTGTGACTTCTTTTCTGATGTGAATCTTGCCCCAGCCAGGTCACAGATGGTCACTACAGAACCGAGGCACAGCGACATTGCAGGTGTTGGTGGTTGTTATGGCCATTGGGGGAAGATGCTGAAGTTCCCATTTTAATCAAGAATTACATTTACATATTTATCTAAGAGCTAAAGTGTTAATTTAGTTGCTCAGTAATTGATTTTGGTTTCTTTATGGCACTGAGGCAACCTATTCTGTACATACTAATCAGAAGTTCTATGGCCCGTGACTTTAGGACATCTTATTAGAAGTTAGCTGAGAAAAAAAAAGAGACGTTCAAATCTCTGATATAACTCTGTGGAATAGCTGTTTACAAGTTCAGAGCCAGTGCACTGAATACAGATATGAGAGTCAGAAGCACTTAAGATTGAAACAGACTCTTGGTTTTGTTTTCCTAAGAAAGAAATTTAAATTGTTCTGATAATTTATGGAGGGAGCCTAGCTCATGAAAGTTCAATGTAGCCAAGTACTAGGTTCTGCACCTGGGCCAGAGCAATCCCAAGCATAAATACAGGCTGGATGGAGAATGGATTGAGAGCAGCCCTCATGAGACCAGCTAGGGGGAGTTGATAGATGAGAAGCTCGACATGACCCAACAAAATCACACTTGCAGCTGAGCTGCATCAAAAGCAGCATGACCAGCAGATCAAAGGAGGTGATTCTCCCTCTCTGCTCTGCTCTTGTGGGATCCCACTTGGAGTACTGTGTCCAGCTCTGATACCCCAAAAAAGAAGGACATTGATATGTTGGAGTGACTCCAGAGGAGGGCCAGGAAGAGGATCAGAGGGCTGGAGCACCTCTCCAATTGCAGGTCTGGGGTTGTTCAACCTGAATGAGAGAAGCCTCTGAGGAGACCTTATTGTGGCCCCACAGTACCTCAACTGGGCTTACAGGAGGGATGGAGAGGGACTTTTTACAAGGGCATGTAGTGACAGGACAAGAGGAATGGTTTTAAACTGAAGGAGAGTAGGTTTAGATTGGATATTAGGAGGAAATTCTTTACTGTGAGGGTGATGAGGCACAGGCTGCCTGAAGAAGCTGTGGATGCCCCATCCCTGAAAGTGTTCAAGGCCAGGCTGAATAGGTCTCTGAGCAGCCCAGTCTAGTGGAAGGTGTCGCTGCCCATGGCAGTGGGGTTGGAACTGAATACCTTTAAGCCCTTTCCAACCAAAATCATTCTATTATTCCTCATCAAATTTGAATTTTTTTCCCTTTCTTTGCAACTGGAAACAGAACTGAGTTGTTCTTACTCCTTGCTAAAGTGCACAGGTTACTGCAAAGTCAAAATCTGCTTACATAACTATAGAAGAAGATCATGTATCTGCTTGCAGCGTTTCATATCTATTAAACTTAATTCAGTTTGCCAGGAAACAAATAAAAGATGGGATCATTCATGTGTTGTATTACTCCACTTAAAGATCATTTAACAACTTGCTATTGTTGGTAAAAAAAATGCACACCATCTCTATTAGTCCCACTCTTCCTCCTAGGAACATGACCTCAATTAGTGTTACTAGGTTTGTGTGCCTAATGTGTTTGGTCCCACCTATTTCACTTGTGAACTGCTTAGTTTCAATCATTGCCTTAAAAAAGAAGTACATCATTATTATGACTGTGTTGCCTTTTCACTAAATGACATGATATTTCTTTTCCCCAATGTTGGAAGGATGAGCAGAGTGTTTTGACTGCTCTGTTTTACATGGTGGCATCCCTGTTATTCACTAACTATAGGTATAAACGGTTGTGTGGTTTAAGCCCAGCTGGCAACTAAGCACCTGCAGCTGTCTGCTCACTCCCCTACCCCTCCCTGGTGGGATGGGGAGAAAAATCAGAAAAAAAAAGATAAATGAGATAAAAACAGTTTAATAATTGAAATAATAATAATAATAATATAAAGGTAGACAACAAAAAGAGAGGACTAAAGCCCAAGACAGGCAAGTGATGCACAATACAATTGCTCCCTACCCACAGACAGATGTCCAGCTTGTCCCCAAGCAGTGATGGGCCCCTCCTGGCCAACTCACACACAGTTTATTTACTGGGCACGATGTTCTGTGGTATGGAGTATCCCTTTGGCCAGTTTGGGTCAGCTGTCCTGGCCATGCTTCCTCCCAGCTTCTTGTGGAGTTGCTGGCTGGCAAAGCATGGAAAACTGAAAAGTCCTTGTCTTGGAGTAAGCACTACTGAGCAACAACTAAATCATCCATGTTTTATCAACATTATACTGAATATAAAATTCAGCACAGTAGCAGCTACTAGGAAGAAAATTATCTCAGCTGAACCCAGGACAATGGATCAAAAAAAAAAAAAAAAAGTGATGCTGGATTGTTCTCATCTTTTGACTGACTGAAACTGAAGCCTGTAGAATGGAAGGGAAGGAACGTGGACGCAAATACCCAACTGCAAGAGCTATGTGGATACTGTCAGAGGCCTGAGCAGAGAAAATCAGGCATATTAATTGCAGTTTGGGACAGAGGGAAAACTCTCTCACGGTATTGCTAGATGGTGTTATGAAAACAGTAGAACACAGGAATGTAAACATGAGTGCAGCTGTGCATTTCCATAAAGAGGTTGGACTCTTGTTGTTGTTCCTAATTAACCAGTAGTTTTAAGAGGGTATTAATGTTATCAACCAATAATATGATACTTGAGTCTGTGTGTTATAAAATGGCGGGGTTTTTGAATAAAGTTCAGTTGGAATATCTCAAGATGGACGAGTGTCTTTATGTCGTGCCCCGGAGAGAACAGCGACAGAGCTACATTTTCCAGAGAGGCCATCAGAAATAACCCCACTCACCTACAAATCTGGGGGTGTTTTATACATCCCTTGCCACATTCCCCCTTGGCTCCTAGGAAGCTACTTGGTACAGGCATGGTACCCTTGTTGCAGGATGCACAGTGGCAGACTATTTTTCTCTCCCTGTCCACACACCAGGTTAAGATGACTGGCTTCTTTACCTCACTGCTGGGCTTTGTTTTGTTTACTTTCTGATTGTAGTATCATCACTTTAGCACGTGGCCTGAGCACCCAGGGCAATTTTTCTTCAACTTGACTTTTTTTTTAAATGGTGGGTTTTCAGTTTTTGTTGCCTATAAAAAATATGTTGAAAGACAGTCATAGTGCTGCCACATTGACTGGTCTTCTCTTTTCCTTTTTCTGCACTTAGTAGGAACCATCCATATAGATGCCACAAAGGCAAGTTAGCTGGCCATCCTGTGCTGTACAGAGACAAAATGTCTGAAGAATATCCCAAATTCTTTAACTGAATCACTTTCTTTTTTTTTTTTTTTTAATTATCCTGATTTAGTGTTACCTTAGTTATACAGCAGAGGTTTCCCACCTACCAGTCCCTTTTCTACTGTGAGACAGTTGCAACTTTCTGAAGAAATTTCATCTCTAATACCAGATACTAAAGGTCACAGGAGAAAAGGATCTGGAGAGAAATGTCTGCTTTTCTGTTAAGACAGTGCTTCAGATTGGTTTTTGCTTTGTCCCCAAGACGTCAGCTTTAGACTTCATTTTCCATCAGCATTATTTTCACCTTAAAGCCTGCTGCAGTGTCATTAATAAGAAGAATTTCTTTAGGAGATTAAATCATTTAACATGGAATTCAACAATACTGGTACTTTTAATCTCAGTCCATCCCAAAGGTGATAAATGACTAATTGAGTTCAATACAGGCACTGTTGGTTTGAAGTCTTTGTATTTTCAAGAGTCCTGCAGAGTTAGGCTGAATATATTCTGCTTTTGTCCTAGTCAGGTGCTAAAAATTTCCCACATGCCAGTCATCACAGGGAAAAGCAGTAGTGAAAAGTGTTATTAAGGTATATAAATGATATGCTCAATACTTAACTAATGGGGAATGCGTCATGTCTGAGATCACCTTGCCCACATCTCTTTTCTTATCTTAGAGCCTATTGCAGTGGCTGTAGATGGTGGACCGTGCTCCCTTGATGGGCAGATATTCAATAGTTTCTGTTTCCAGTGCAGCCTTCTGCAAATGAAATCTACTTTCCCGCTCAAGATACAAAACCTTCTCAGAGAGCTCTGTGTTTCTGGTCTGACTGTCTGCCAAATAAGCACTACAGTCCTTGAATGCTTCTTGAATGTTGCTCCAACAATCCCAAGCTGCTTTTCCCATTACAGCCTTCCTGTAATATCCTTCTTCCTTCACTCTGTGGCCGAGACAATGCAGCATCCTCTGACATTGCTTGCTGCAGGCGCTGAGGTTTGTCCCACGGGCCCCTGGCCTCCCTGCAGGCTCATTCACACCTGTGTCTGTGCGTGAGTCTGTACCACAGCAGTGCTGTGAGGGGTGGAAGATGTCTGATCCTGTTTCCCAGCTGAGGCATAGAAAGGATGAGGTCAAAAGGTAGCACTGATTTCAGCACCTCCTAGAAGAGATGAGGGTGACAGGAGTATTGTCCCCTGTCAGCCTCTGCAGCTGGGAGAGCTACAGCATCTAAAGTCAGGCAGCACAAGTTAGGAAAGGAAATACAGGATCAGCCATCACTGGTACTAGGTTTGGTTTAAGTACCATGTCAACCATGGCACAGGATCACTTCAATGACTGTAAGGACAGAATTGGATTCTTTAGAAGAATGATCTGTCGCGTTAACCTTGTGATAAACATTTAATTTCCTGTTCAACACCTGGTTCATCCTGTAACTGCTGATTTCTGCAGCAGATGAGGCTTCTTTCTCTTCCCACCTCTACCATATTCACTTTCCCTCCCATCCCATCCCAATTCCTTCTCCCTGGGTTTTGCCTTATGCTGGTGCCTTTGCCCAGACTGCTCCCTTTCTACACTCCCAGTCTCCCCTCTCCCCAGGTCCTGACAGATCTCTTTCCTTCCCAGTGCCCCCACCTCATCTGCAAGGCCATCCTGCCCCTTTCCAGCTGTGCTCCCACTTCTCCTTGCCAGCCCCCTCTCTGCTTGGTGTTAGCTTTCCCTTCCTCCTCCTCCCCATCCCAGCTTGCCCACTCCATCTCCCTTCTCCTCACCTCAGATGGGATCCTGCAGGGAGATGGTGGCAGCAGGCATCACACCAGCCACTTCCCGTGGCAAAGGCAGTGTGGGATGAGCCTGTTTGTGGCACGCTGGGCTGGGATGGCACCCTCTGCTTAGCACAGGTTCTTCATCTGAAAGACCACAGGGGGCCCAGGGTGGACAGAGGCAGCTCCTCACTGCTTTTGACACCGTAATAGTCAAATTAAACACCTTAACAGTCAAATTAAACTAGCTAACGAACTAAAATGGTTACACACACACACAGAGATAAAAGTAGTTTCCTGCTGTACACTGTGGGAACTCAAAGGCTACTTCAATAATAGTAAACACTCTCAGAAATTTTACAAAATAGTAAAAATGTGCTACAGAATGACAATCTATCAGAAGCGCAAGGGAGGGTGCAAATATGCAAACAAAAATATTCATTTTTAAGATATGTCCATTTTTTGGTTTTTTTTCTTCTAGTTGTTCTAGTCAGAGTCATTTTATCAATGATTGAACAAGAGCAAAATGCAGAAAAACTGTGTAAGGTGATAAAACCATCAATACACAGGACTTATTATTTCAAAGTACTTGAAAAATCTACTCAAAATTATGACACATCTACATGAATAAATACCATTTTTATCCTCACCAAATTGTCATCACCTATTCTTTTAATATCCCTACATTTTGTATTGTGAGTTATTGTCTTCTATTGTAAATTATTCTCTTCTGATGAAGGAATTATCTCTAAAAAGAGTCATTAATTAAATGATAGGGAATTGTAAGGTGTTAACCCACTTCAACTGTTTATTGTATGAACAATAATCAGTGCTCCAAAGTCATTAAAACCCTGTTAGAACACATTGAATACGTAAAGCATGCACTGAGTTACTGCACTGGGCTAGACCAGGAGCTAATCTGCTCTCTGAAAGAAGCTGTGGCTGGCCTGGAAGGCCAGGAAATGACCTGAGATGAAGATGCATACTTTGATTCTTGAGTTTGTCTCCAGTGACTACACCTGAACAGGGATAAAGCTCCACAAGTCTTGGTATCCTTTTCCAGCACAGGACTGGGGCAGTTTCATGACAACATCACCACTGCCTTTGCAACTCTGAAGTCATCTCTTTTGCTCACAGCAGCACACGTGTGAGCTATAATTTGCCCTCATCTATTTGGTCAGTAACATCAAAGACAGGTGGGTCTTATTTGTGAAGATTAGAGGTACAGTGATACAACTTTTGGCCCTTCACAGGTGCATTCAGGAGAGTGAAAACAAATCAGTTAATGGTACAAAATTAGTAAGCAGAAGCTCAAGTGCATTTAACTCCTATGCAGATACCCTCCTTGGGGAATAAAGTCATTCTCTAAATAGGATGCTGCACTGAAAACAGAATACACATCTGGAGGAGTCTACTACACCCCGTAGTTTAGGTGCATTAACATCACACCTTGAGTTGAATGGCTTCGTAGCAATTGACTGTGTCCCATGTATACATGCTCGTGGTATGCTCTAGGTGTTTATCTGTGCTCTGTCCCTTCCTCCACTTCTGTTTCTTTTGAAAGAAAGTCTTCAGAACCCTCTTTCAGCAAGTGCATCTACAGTGCCTACCAGTGACTCTACACAGCCTCATGACACTACAGAAGCACAGCCAATACATGTGGTGATCCTGGTTCATACTGGTAACTTTAGGAAACAGCTGAGAAAGTGCCCCATGTGGTATCCAGCACACATTTTGCATGTAGCAGGTCCAGGCCTAAGGGCTGGGTTTAAGGCTGAGTTTGGTGCACAAGACAGCACGAGTGCTGCAGAATGGCACGAGGATCACAGACACCCATCCACACCAGCTCCAAAGCCAGAAGCCCTATTGTCATTATGCTATCACCACTGCTGTAGCTGATTACTTCTGCTGACAGGCAAGACTAATTACCTCACGTACAACCCTGTTATCTTCCACCTATATTTCCTTAGGGAGTCAAACTAACATTTGTTATCACTAATAACCTGCAGTCTGTGTCACAAGGTAGCCCAGGATTCGTCAATGGTAGCCTGGGATTCCTGGCACCATGCTCTTGTGTGAAATAGGGCTAACGCCAAGATCCTCCCTGAGCATTCCCTAATGGTCAGCAGCAATGCTTTCCCTTCATCAGTCCGCATGCCACCTTTTGTTGTATTCCCAGTGACATAATTTCAACCTGCTGGACAAAACCAAGTTTCCTATTCCTTCTTTTTGTTCTGGCAGTTCCCTTAGACATAATCAGATTTCTTTTTTCCCCTGATGATCTATTGATCTAATGTACTGCAGTTTCATTGATATTCCCATGTTAATCTGACTCTTGTCTGGCATCACAGAAACTTCTGCTTGCTCATGCAGTGTAAATTAGCTTCAGCTCAATTAACCTCTTAACATATGTTGTTTTTTCCAATTTCTCCTCAGACTTGCTAGTTTTCCTTCAGAGCATCAGTGCTCAGCTCCTTTGATGAACACTTCTCTGCATTGCAATACTGTGCTGTTTCAGCAGTGATTGTTGTGACACAAGGGCACAAAGTCGTGTCACAGCACAGCTTTCTGAGGAAGGCAGCAGAATACCCTGGAGCATGAAAGCCCCTGAACTCTTGGTCCAGAAACTGTGCACTAGCTCAGTGAAAAACAGAATTAGAGAATGCACAAGAGCTAGGGGCCCTGAAAGGAAGCTTGTGAACTTGCATTTCCATTTAATGCCTCTGCTTATGTAAGAAGAATTTGCTCCAGTACTGTCAGGGTTAGGTGTGTACAAGATGCAGTATTCTGAAGCAGTTTACCCTATTCATCTTCATTAGCGCCTTTCCTTTAAATTCGCCCTAATTCAATACAGGGAGCTCCACTCATTATGGTCAAGAAGGCCATTACAGCATGTGAAGAAAACACAGATTTCTAATGGTGTGCTCCTGGTTAACTGAATTCAGTGAATGACAACACCATGACATTGTTAAGATTAATGACTCAATAATTTTTGAGACAAGGCAAAATGTGAAGCAAATTGATTGCATTAATTTTTTTTCCCTTGGAAGCAGTACTGCATCCTCAGCACTGTCCTGGAGAAGATGCTTTGCTGATACAGAGTGAAGCCCAGCTACCCCTTCTCCATTCAACTCTTGCACTCTGACATTACTTTGAAGCAACTTTTAATGTAATTTCCTAGCTGCAGAGATGCAGACTGACAATAATTGAGCTGAGATCTTGACAGACCAAATGATTAATGCAGAGGGCTTTCTGGACTGGAAATTTCAGTTATTATTAGATTATTCAAGAGAAAGAGAGAAGGTGTCAGAGCACAGAATGGAGGAGTGCAGTGCCTACACATCTCACTCTTTCAAAAGTATGAATAGATTTTAATTTCTGCCATCTTGTTAGTAACTCTTATTCACACAATAATCAGTTCTTGCATTAATGCAATGTCAGATGTAATATCTTGTTTAAAAATCCATTTGAAGACAATGAGATGGCTGCTTCTTTCCTGCATGTGGAGTAAGTTGAGATGTTTTTTCTTTTAGTATCTGTGATAGCATCTACCAAAATGTCTCTGAAAAATGGAGAGAGTAGTGTTTGGTGTGGCTCAGTATGATCTGCATTTTTTTTAATAAGATAGTCACCAAAAAAAACCCAATGGTTATAAGTCTGGTGAGAAGAATTGCACGGGCACAGTGGTTTGTTTGTCTGCAGAAACAGTGACAAAGACAAATATTCCAGAGCTAGGATTTTGTTAATTAAGGTGTAGATCAAAAATATTAATGGAAAGATCTTGAGAAAGAGGGAAGAGAGATGTTAGGTAACTCATTTGATATGATGCCATGAGAAGTCCAGAAACTAATTACAGATCTTCAGAAGGCAGTTTTCATAAGTAAGCTGTGTATCTGAGCTTGGCATGGGGTAGCAAAACAGTTTTAGCTTTTGCCCTCTACCCTTCCCCCCCTTGGGTGAATGGGAGTGACAAGAGAGACAGTGGTGGTGACAGCTATCTCTGACAAAGAAAACTCCACTTACGTCAGTAAAAGGATATTCTGGCACCTAACATAAGAAAAAATAAAAATGAAAAGTGGCTGAGATCCACAAAGGATTTTTAGCAGTAAATATTATTTAAAGAGCAGGGTTTTTCTTACCTTATCTGTTTGTGTTCTATTACATTGCTGCAAATACTTTTCCCTTAAATTTCATGTAATAGTTGAATTTACCCAGAATCAAGTGGCATATGTCACATGTTCCTCAGCCAAAGTTTGTGACCTAAAGAGCGGTCCTGGCATGGGTATCCTGCTTCTCAACACAGTGTTTTCTGGAAGACAAGGCAGATCAGGATCACAGAAACTGTGCTGACCCCCTCCAGGAGCTGCTTTCTCAGGGCTTACCAGGAAAAAAGACCTCTTGGAAACAGGCACAAAAGAAAATCTACAGGCATGTCTGAAGGAGAGCACATCTGAACCCTGTGAGTTCCAGAGGAGGTGATAAAAATGCCATAACACTTCTCATTTTCTCAGCAATTTTCTGGGCTTCTCTTCTTTTAGTCAGATTCTGCAGAGCAGATTCTGCTGTCCAATGGTCCAGAACAGGCACTATTGAACCAAAGCCTGAGAAGAAAAGGACTGGTGGCCACAACAGATACCCAGTTCCTCTGGGAAAAATTGCAAAGTCCACGGCTCCTGTGAGAACTGCAGAAGGGTCAATACCCCTGAGAAACAGGATCCTGAGAGAATACCTACATCCTTCTGACCAGCGGCAAAAGGGCTCTAGATGTAGGCATCTGGGTGGTACTTCAGGAGGAATAATCATGAGAAAAAAGATCTGAATTCAGGCCTACTGCAATGTGATAGGCCCTTGAAATTTAATGCAAACCAGTTGTTTACTCAACTGGTATTTGGGGCACCTGCAGCTGAGGATTTCATCTGACCGAAGGAAATTTCATCACTATGAAGAGATATAGATATGAATTGCAATTATGGTATCTCCCACAGCATGCCTTGTTTTGTAACAGTCAGCATCGAGGGGGAAAAAGCATTTTCAGTCTGAAAACAGATCATTTTCTACCTCAACAGCTGAATGTGATTTCCTTGTTTTAGTGCTGTATCATTTACCTTGCTGTCCAACTACAAGCCACATCACCCAGACCTAAGTGCAAAAGAGGTGACATGAGCAAGGAAAACTGCTTCTTTCAATAACGTTGCAACAGCACAGGGAGTTTATGACCCTGAAACGATGAAAGTTCACAGTCAGAGAACACTTAATAGTTACAAGTTTTGAAGGAAAAAGGGCAAGGACAAGGTTTCCCTGAGCAATAAATAAACTCAGGGTGCTCAAACACCTTTCAGTATGTGCTGATGATCAGCTCCTACTCCTACTCCTCAGAGCCGGAGGGTCCATTGCAGAGACAGAACCCATGAATTCAAGGATTTCTTCAGCAATGCTCTCACATGCCTGGGGTAAGGCTCATTGCACACTTACAGCCACATTTCCATGAATGCCTACTCCTTCCTTTGGGGTGCTGTTAGCTGTTCAGTCCCCATTTCAGGCATGATGGCCTGTCTCTGAGTAGTGTCACATGCTCACAAGGCTGCATGAAGTTTACAAGAACTGAAGTTAAAAGACTGTCCCTGCAAATCAAAGCATGAGTGCCACATTCCAGACAGACAAAACCATTTTGAAAAGGATGACTTTTGGGGAGATGGTGTCACATACAGACTGCCATGAATTTATCAGTGTTTGACCAGGAATTCCAGCCATCTGAAAGGACTGTTAGCAAAGGAATATGGTAATGATCTGCCCTGATCTTAACCAGAGGAAAAAGCACTTATTTATAGCCCACAGTCAGCAGAAATGGCTCTGGAAACGTTCACCAATCATCCACGGAGCAGCTTTAGGGCATGGGGAAAGCAGGGAACATAGGGAGGGAGAAGACTCAACACTGGCCAAAGGTTTCGCAGGCAGGTAGGCATCTGCAAAACCAGTCTTATTACTCCTTCTGCCACTGGAGAAAAAGGCAGCATGAGGACAATGACTACCCTTGTCAAAAGTCCTGCCCCAAAAATAGTCACTGCCTCATATACTCTTACAATCTATACCTGGCAGGAGCACCAGGAGCAGCCTGGTTTCCCAGGGTGGTGGCACAGGTAGAGCAGCAGAGGGTCAGCTTCTAATTAAGTAATAGTGATCATGAAGTGTGCAGGTGAAGGAAATATCCAGATGGATTGCTGAATTTTGGGTTTATGTTGCCACATGCCTTCACTAACTTCAGCTACTTTAGATAGGCTATTTTCCTTTGCTCTCCTCCCTGTGCCAGAGGTGGCTCAGGTTTCTCCCTAGGGGCAGAATACTGATTACTTGTGTCCTCCAGAGAAGGAGAGACTGAAGGACTTCCATCACAAGAATTGGAGGGGAGTGCTTACAAAGATAACCGAGCAACCCTTCTCTTTTCAGTGCTGTCAATTCCTTTCCTTCCTTCCCAACTTCTCCTCAGGAGCATCAGGAGGGGGCTCTGCCAGGGGCCAAGGACATCTCTGCACTGCTGCATGCTCACAGCCACCTACCACAGATAAACACTTACTGTGACGTAGTGGAGCTTGTTTGGAGATCACATGTGCCTGATTTTGTACTGCCATGGCTCAGGATGATAGACAAACCACTGCCAGAAGCTTGCTGTACTCCTATGATACAAAACAACTGCAAGTGCATCTTAATCTGCTGCCTAAACTGAGCTGGCCTTTGATTTGTGTCATGGCATGAAAAAGCAATATCAGGAAGTCTTGATGAATCTTGCAATTTTGGTTATCCAGTGGGCAAAAACAGCACTTGTAGCATCCCTGGGTTGTAAATACCATGAAACCAGTAGGAATCTGTGAGGTAAACACTGACTTATTATTACTGACTTATTTGGAGTCAGACATTGTTTTTAAAAGTGCTGGTCTTACCCTGACTGCTCTAAGTGTGGGTCTAAGCTTATCCATAAGAAAAAGAAGTGAGTTTCAAGATGGTTTTACCACAATTTCTGGCATTAACTTTCTTCCTGACAGTGTCTCTAGGACTTAGACCCATGAAGAGCATTTGCACAACCACAAAAATTCTATTTTTATTTGAGATACTTCACATAAATTTTTCCAAGTTCTTGAAATAATAGGCACAGTATAATTGGCCTTCAAGGGGTTTTTGGATACATTACAACTAACAAATGATGGGAACATTGGTGGTATATGGTGTCTTTCATCCAAATAAGACTATGTCCTCAAAATGTTGGGCAAATCCAGTACAACAGTATACAGTCATGAATTGCTTGGCTACAGAAAAAGCGTCTCTCATGCAGCCTTGAGGAAGTGTGGAGAGAAAGGTAGGAGGAGATGCATTCAAGAGCAGTGAGTCTGGGCTGTGCCCAGCAGCATTATGAACACACCCAACAGAATGGGGAGCAACGGCTCATGCCAAGAGTGAACTTTCAGCTTTGAAGTGAAGAGCAAAGGGCCAGCTCAGGATACAAGATCTGAAGCACTCACTGGAGTGGGTGATCCTCTCCTCCTCTTTGCTCAGTGAGACAGCAGGTAAGGGCAATGTGTGTTGGTGTGCGGCGCGTGCGCGGGGACAGCTCGCTCACCATCACTGAACCACAACCTGCTCTGAAGCGCTAGAGGGACGCCTCTAAACTGGATCCATGTCTGCACAGAAAGTTTGTGATCAGAGCTTCATACAAGTAAGTTATAAGGAAACTGAGACATGTAAACTGTAATAATATAAATGGAACTCACCCAGGACACTCAAGGCAACAGCCTTTCATTACTGCTCTGAAGATTGACATGGGACCTAGGTGTTTATAGCTTGTTCAAAAGACTGCACCTTTGACAGCCAGCTGTCCCCTGGCACTATTTTATTGCACTGAGTGATAAAGGGGAAAAACAAGGCCAATTGTTGATCTACTTTTTGTGGCACCAACACTTGCTGAGTGTCATTTCAGGGACTGCAAATTACCAAACTCACCTCATTTATACTATTTAGCTGTGCTACAATCCACTGTTCAAAACTAGGCGGTGGAAGAGTAAATGTCCAACTATGTAATAAAAGGTGCTATGAATAAAATCAAATAACTGACCCCAGAGAATAATGGTAAATGGCCAGGTAGCAAAGAGTTAATCATTTTACCACATTGAATTACAGCACATCAAGGGAATTGTCATTGAGTCCAGTTTTATTAATGTAATACATAACTGATTCAGAGGCAGGAAAATGCAAAACTCCCTCCTGAATCAGTTTAACCAGTGCGAATTTGTGGGTAGACAAGGCCTCAGTCAGAACAAAAGAGAAAATAATCCCCTCGTAATGCAGCATTTAACACCTAGCAGTCAGGTGATAATTGCTTCGGTCCAAGGGGATTAGCACATTGCAACCTCATTATAATGTAAAATGTAACTTCCCTATATGGGGTTGTCTACATGGAAAATTTACAGTGGCATAAACAAAGGTATGAATTCAAACTGATTTAGTTTTGCTGGAATAATTCCTAGTGTGAATTTATTTCCTCAGAGAAAAGAAAGTGATTTCTTTGTGGTGCCTTTTTTTTCCCCTTCTTTTTTTTCTTTTGTAGTTCAGTCAACTTCAATTTATATAGTTTTATAGAAGTCCACCCAAAATGAGAGACAATGGATGTCAGCCAGGTCCCCCATCGCTTAAAGACACCAGAGCATTCCTAAATTAAGGAAGTATAAGATTTGGGGAAGTCAGTTTTTATTAACTAGCGACCTTAATTTTATGGAGCCAAGCAAGAATGCATTTAAGGCATACTTATACATAGATACTAAAACATGTATTCATGCTGAAGCAAAATGATTTCTGCTCTCAGTGACAAATTTGGCTTAATTGCTGGTACAGGATCAGATGCATGGGATACATGTGACATGAAAATATATGAAAATAAACAATTGACAGTGTTTCAGTGTGGAGTGAAGTCCCACTACAAGACCTGGTGCCTGAACTGGCTGCCAGGGACCTCTTAGAAAGCCTGGGTTATGCAGAGAATGGCTGGAGCTGGCAGAAGGGCAAAATTCTCTGAGAGATGGATGGTAATAAGAGGCTTAGTAAATGCTGATGCTGAGGAATAGGTATACTAATAATTCCATGCCACTCTAGCTGTCCTTGTACTTTGGGCCTCCTCTGCTTTATCCTGACATCCTCAGGTCAACAGCTCCATGAAGGACTGCGTATTCACCTCCTGGGGCTGAAATGCTAGCGCTCTTAGGTAGACAAGTCCCTAGGAGAGTTTCCATACTATAACTTATTCTAGGATAAAGTCTTGTTATTTATTGCATCGAGCCAGTTCAATAGCAAATAACAAAACCTCATTTTATCAAGGACCTTGACCCAACATTAAATAAGGTTCAAGTCCCCTCTGAAATGTCTTGTGCTACATTGATTTTAAAAGTGATCTAAGCAAGGGAAGGGGTTAAGAGAGCTTTGGTCCACAGCCACAATGTGCAGGAATGGGGGAGTGCAGGTTGTGATATTCTTCTCCCACATAATGGCAGAATCAAGAGTTTTATCACACACTTCCTTTCATTTCTCCCTAAGGAGCAAGCCCCAATCAGTTCTCACCTGCTGTCATTTTATGCATAGCCAAGGTCACAACAAAGAATAAAATATGAAAATCTGATCTGCTTTGCTAATGCAAAATAACTTCTTTCTGTATGTAACCTCAAACAGGGTTCAGCCACTTAGATATAACAGGCTAAAGATTGCTTTCAGAGGTTTAATTCAATTTTGGTGCGTTTGCTGTGCACTCCCAGAGAATAACGTGGGTTGTTCCCCTCCTTCCCTGAAAGGAATATGTGGCAAAGCTCTTCAAGATGAGCTCTTTGATTTCAGATGCACTCTTACATACATCAGTCATCTCAGCTGCATCCTTCAAATTTGAAACACCTGGGGATTTAGCCACCTTAGAAACAGTGTATATTGCCACTAAGCAGCCATCTACATATCAGAGAAACCTAAAGAAAATTCTTCTTACATATGCTGTATGCTTTCTCTTAGCAAATGGGCATATTCACAAAAGCATGTTTTGCTAAATAGGATTTCCATTATAGATAAAATAGTATGTAAGGATCCACCCATGTTTTACTCTAAACAAGTACTCTAAAGTTTTTGGATCTTTTAATACATGGGTGGTGAAAAGCGTTTGTTAAGTGTGCCATTAACTTCTCATCACTTGCTGCTGTCAGTGGAATCAGGCATCTAAAAATCCAAGCTAGAGGCCCATCTCTTCAGCCACTCTGAAGACACTGTTTTAAACACGCACTGTACAGTCCTTTGCACTTTACTCTGAAGAATGTGTCATTGCTGGCCATGAAATACTGGCCATACAGACTTTTCATTGTCGTGTCTTCACCCCCCCACACCGTATCCCCACCTTGTATAGAGTTCTGGTGCCAATGAAAGCTTTTCATTTGGGATACATGGGATCATACACAGGATCATCATCAAGTCCTGCCTTACTTCCCAAGAAGCCGGGATGACAAGGCAGAATTGATTGTAAAGATAGAAAAGTGGTGGTATAATTTGATCAAAGTGCACTTCCTTACATTGGAAGTGTAGTTGCAAATGTCTCCTGATCTTTCTTTTCAAGACCTTACCAGGCTTTATAGACAAATACCTTCCTTTATAGTGGCACTACTTTCAAGTACTTAGGATTGAAAATTCTTTTCACAGAAATTGTTAGCATCACAACAGGCAGAAAAGAATCTGTAAAAAGAAACATCTTGTTCAATTTAATTGGAAGTATCTAATGGATGGGGCTATCTATAAAAGGGTTTTTTGCCAAGAAATAAATACTTATCTCCCTACAGCTGTTAACGGTTTGCTAGTTCTTTATAGGAGGTGTTAATCATTCTCTGCTTGTTCCCCCAAACAACTAGAAGAAATGGTTTCTTTTTAATTGCTCTGCATCATCTTTGTTATATTTTTCAACTCAGCTTTAATACTAATACTGCTATTATTTAGCACAGACAGCATTTTATATCTTCATAGTGGCCTACAGCATTAACTAATGCATTCCAAAACATCCTGCACTTGACTTAAATAGGTGCACTTCTGCAGGTAAATATTTATTTCCTTAGCATAATTTCTGGTGTAATTAAAGATTACACAAACATAACAAAGATCACATTCCTGTTCTATGTCTAGGACCAGACCCAGGTCCAAGGATTTCTCCCTATTCTCTTTACCTTCAGCTCTTTTATGAGGTAACTTTCTCATCACATACACATGTCGAAGAAAAAAGCTCTTTTGGGATAAAGTATGTGCAGCACTCTTTTAGGAAACCATAAACTGGAGGCATTCTACAGCCTGGGAAAGGAGAGAGTTATTTTTATTCCTAAATTCCTTTGAGAGAAAGGCATTTAGATATGAGTGTGACAAGAGCCATACAAGTACATAGAATGAGAGGGAGCAAGAGAAGGAAAGAAGTGATTAATGCAGCTTGGCTACACTGCTGGCTAGAAGATGAAACTGAATCAGGAAACGTGAGATTTTGGAGAAAGATTGCTTTCTAACTATGGTCATTTTCAAGTTAGAGATACCAGTGGATCTATTGACTCTGATTTCAAGTATCTCTGACAATAGCCATCACCACTAGCTAGGAATGACTGCTCTAAAGCAAATGACTAGAGATAACCAGTACCAATTGCTCGTCCCAAGCTGCCTGGTATGCTCACATCACTCCCAGGCTCCTCTCAGGGCTTGATGGAAGTGGTCTGCCTCCAGGGGAGCCTGTCAGAAATCACCTGAGTGGTGATGTCTCCCTAGTGCACCAGCTGAGAAGGAACCCGTCCCTGGCAGCAGTCCCTGCACTGTGCCACAGCCAGAACCCCAGGGCACCGTGTCCTCTGCCCCCTTGCTCTGCCAAGCTGCAAAGAGCACAGCTGCCAAACCAGGCCCCTCCACAGCTACGGGTGGCAGCGTACCCAAGTCCAGTGCCAGCAGCACTGGAAACTCTTCAGGACACACAGGCATACACAAGCACAGCCAGATAAAGGTTATTTCTTCTTAGCTCTTGATTTGACTCTGGAGCAGATGCACTGGCCACTACCACACCTCATAATGGATACCAAAATTCTGAAATTTCTAGCTAAATAGTGGGCATGAAGAGAGTGCCTCAAGGCTGCTTTTGCTTTTGGTTGTTTAAAGAAAACAAATGTCTAGAAAATTCAGGCAACAAAACCAGTTGTGTTTCTAGGAAGGTTATGTATTTTTATGGTTTCTTTTTGTTGGGGTGCAGGGGGGATATCAGTGAGACTATGCATAAAATCAGTAGGTGTATCAAACTGCAGCCTAAAAAATCCTGAAACAATTTCCACAGTGAGGACATTTCTCCTCAGGAGCTGTTTGTGACTCACCGTTCCCATCAAGCAGGTTAATGTGCCTCTAAATTTCACCTGACAGAAAATGTATCACAGTGTCAGCTGCATCAGGGAATGACGAACACAGCCCAACTGTGGTACGGTTGGACACCTCAAGGTTGTTCTCAGCAAGTACAGGTGGAGGAAGGAACCTGACTCAGTTCCAAAAAAATAAAGGGTCATGGCCAGCTCGAGGACATAGTGAGACAAGTTCAGCCACTTGTAAGAGCCAACATCAATCTCTCTGAAACAAGCCTCCTAGGTTCTTAGAGGGAGGGCATGCTGAGGTAGAATTTGTGTGACCTGCTTATAAGCAGAAAACTGACTTAGAAACAGTGTTTGGCCTCTGAACAACTTATGCTGTTTTGAAATCGCCTTCCACCAGTCCATCACACAAGGCAGGTGCAGCCTGTGCAGCCACAGGGAGCTTGCTCTTCCCTGTGAGTGCCTGGGACATGCTGAACTGTGGCACACTCAGAGTGGGGGGCCCATGTCCCCAAAGGTGCTCATGCCTCTATTGACCAGTCTACATGGGTTTACCTGGAGATATCCCAGCGTGTCCATAGACCATGACTGCCTCACAGAGAGAATATCAGTGCTTTAGCCTCAGCCATGATTACTTCAGCTCTTCTATTGGAAAAGTTTGCACCCCATAAATATCTAACTGGAATTAGGATAATACACATGCCACCCAGAACTTGCCTTTATTTGTTGTGGCGTGGGCTCAGGCTGCCTGGCACCTCAACCTTCCTGCAAGCGTCCCCACGGGGGAAGGCGCTCTGGTCGGGCAGAGGGGGCTCTCCACTCTCACACACGCACAGCCGGTGGAAATAAGGCTACAAAGGCCAGGAGGGGTCCTTCATTGGGGTTCCCTACGGGGTTTATTAGCGGTGCAGGTCAACACCCACACAGTGGCCGACCTCAACACCCATCCACACGCTGGAAGGGGCAGGGATGAAGAGCACGGAGGGTGGAGAGTCCCAGGGTTTTACACCTGGAAGGCAAGGGGTGGAGAGAGCATCAGGGCCAATGATCTGAGGGCTCAGGGGTGGTACCTAGGAGGGGCCAGGGTGTGTGGGCCAATGGGAAGATAGCTGGCAGAGAACAGCTGGACAGCGTGGCTGTAAGTAATTCCTCCCAGGACCCCCAGCCTGAGGAGGTTCTGCTCGCCACCCACAGGGCTGTGTTACACTCTGCGTATCTGCACCTCAGCAGTAATGGAAAGGAACTGCTGCAACCTTTGTTAGACCCCATGGCTCAAACTCTTTTCCACTAATTTCAGTGAGGATGCTAGAGAGAAGGAAGATAAACTTTCTCTTCCCAAGGACTACTGTATGCACGGTAAGAGTGGGACAGTTTAGAGACAAACTCATCTCTCCAGAAAGGATGGGGACCATGGGGCAGGCAAGCTTGCTTATCTGTCACCCAGGATGTTTTCGTCCTGTTGCTAGAGGACTACACTTCTTACACAGCATAACATGATAACTAACAAACCTTTAAAGCCTTGGTTGAAAAAATAAATGCAGTGATGCTTGGAGCAGGTTTTAGCCCCCTGCTAATAAGGCCCTGAGGAAAGGATGCCTATTTTTATATCTGTGTGTCAGGCAGCAGACTAAGGCACCACTCCAAGGCAAGCATGCCACTAGGGCCACTCCCTTCCTATCTGTATGTGGCAGGCTCCACCCACTTACAGCCATGGTGCTGACTGCTACCTCTAGCTGTGGGGTTTCCCTCTTGCTGCCAAGACAACTGCATGTGGCTGCTGAGCACTGCTCATCAGAAAGAGTTTAAAGCCCACCTTTGTGTGAGGCTTTCACTGTGACCTCTGAAGATATAGGGGAGTCAGAGATGAGCCACTTAACAGCATCTTTGGTGGCTGTTGGCTTGGGTAGATTTAGGTTGCCACGTATCACTCCTCTTTAAAGCCCCTTTCTCACAATTGTGTACTTTTTTGTTTCTCAAGAAACAAGAAAGTTCGGCTTAACCCTCGCAGGCATCCCACTGTTCTCCACTCCGTACGTCCTTTACAGCAGAGCCATGGGTTGGAGTCTTCCACAGCAAGCTTTGCTTCAAGCCACCAAAGTGTTAAATCTCTAATGTGCTCACAGACAGTCTGTGCTTCTCCATCCTTTCCATCTTTGAGGGCAAGCTTATATTGAGCTCCAGAACCTCCTCTCTTGGGTCACTCCAAAGACCATTAAAGTTAGTGGTAGGGCAGGTTGTAGGCCTGGATCAGGTGGGTCACAGCTTCATAATTAAAAGGACTTTAAAAATTCAGGATCCATTGATCAGATGTGGCAACCCATTAGTAGGCAACTGATTTTTGAGGTGTTGCCAGCCCAACCTTCAGAAAGCATCCCTAATTCCCAGGGTGCAAAATAGGACGAGGTGTATTTGGCATTTTTGAAATGAGTCTCAGGAACATTGTAATGGTGAGTACCCAAAGGCATTTTAAGTTTGGAGTTTGTGTAATTCAGAGGTCAAGCTCATTCCCAAAACTTTGTCTCCAAAATATTGGTGGAAATGCTTTGCCACATACAAGTCAGGTCTTTTTGTTGGAAACCATTGTGGTCACCCCTGCTGCTTTACTGAGCACATATTGTTACTATATTTAAGAAAGAGAATCTCACTAAATTTTTCCCCTAGTCTAAGAATAGGAGTTTTTTTGGGAAATAGCTTTATTGCAGAGTGGTCTCAATGCAAAAATGTAACTATCCCTGCTCAAGACAGAGGGCATCCAAATTTGTAAAAAAATATGTGTTTGACAGTTTTACTGTAACTTATTATAAGTGTGAAGTAAAATAGGGGGATTTTTGTGGTTTGACTTGTATTTCTGCACTTATGTATGATAGTTAAATGTAAAAAAAGTCAATTAGAAACAAACTTTGGCAAGAGATTAGTCAAAATATGTGCACTTGAATTTTTAGGGGCTTGAAGAGGCATTCCTTTGACATTGGCTTTTTTTGAAAATGACTTAAAATATGACACTTCAAAAGCAGCTGCTTCGTGTGTTCACAAAGTGGTTTCCATATGCAGAGTTCATGTCAGATGTACAAATATATATGTGCCCACATGACCATAACCATTGATAAAAGGCTAAATAATTAATTACACAGTGCCTTCTCAAGACTAGTGCATCTCTGCTAGTGCTCATTTTATAAGAAACAAGTACAGAAAACAAACTACACCAGTAATAAATGTCCCTATCCCATTCAGTGTGCTAGGGAAGGAGCTACTGTTGGTATCATGAAAAAAGAACAAGCGATTTTATACAGCTGTCAGGATTCTCTTACCTATTTCTGTGAATGTGATTGTGTCTTGATCTGGTCACATAACTTTTTTGTATCTCATCTTCCTCATTTGCAGAGTGGGTATAATTGTCTCTCTGAGTGCTGTCCAACATAACAAAGCAAAGTGCACCAGGAGCACAGAAAATCATTCCGGGAAAGGGTTGTTCATTGTTATACATAAAAATTGCCTGATTAGCTAGCACTGCTGTGAAGGATAGGAAGGTGAAGTGCTCAGATGGAGTGAGAACCCATCAAGGGTTTTTTGTTATCGCAAAATATTATTTAAAATAAGCTGAAGGTTCAGATGCGTTATTGGGGGAATGGGTTGTGCTCAGCCTCCTGTACTTTGTTCCTGTCTTGTGGGCCTCTGCTGCCTTGCTAGGCAGCAGCCCCAGCTATGATCCATTCCCACTCCTGCCAGAAGGCTCTTTCCAGAGACAGTCCCACACCTGCCTTGGGGACTGCTCAGCTGCTGGGCCATAACTGTTCCTCCTGCTAGAAAAAAATGCAGCCTTTGAGACCAAAACCATCTGCTCTGAGCAAACCGCTGCAGGAAAGCCAGGCAAGCGTGAGGTCTCGTGGGGACTAGGAGTGTTAGTGCAATATACAGTCATCACTTGAGACAATTAAGAAATCTGCTCACAGGAGGAGCAATGAGAAACACAGTGTTGTGTGCTACCTGGTGTTTATCCTGGAGATTTTGAATTTAAAAGATAAATAAACACACAGCCTCTGCGCATCAGTCAGGAAGAAGGTACAGAACTGTGTCCAGTCAGGATAGAGGTCTGGTTTTCTCAGGGATGAGGAGATTTGCCTTGCTTGTGCTGATGTATTTATGCACTTTGTTACCCAGATGCCTTTGCTAGCCTGCAGATCCCTTCCCCTGCTTGGTAGCCTACTCAAATGTGGAGGTGTTCTCAGTTCATCTCCTTTTATCCCCAGCTTTCCTTCTGCTCCGAACCCCATGTCTGAGCTCTATGCTTTCAAGTTTGCCGTGTTTTCTGGCCCCTGAAGTGGTGGTGCCTGGGTGCAGTTGTGAGCTGCTGTGCAGGGTGCAGGTGTCAGGGTGTCCTCTTCCTGCCCTAGGGCCTCATGCAGGAAAGCACAGTGTGAGCTGGATCCCCTTACAAAAACCAAGAAGATAGGCAGCCAAGTCTTCCTGCTGGAGACTGGGGGAATGTGTGTCTGTGGAAAGGGTTTGCCTGTTTCTATTTCTCATGGACAGATGTATTACTCCTTCTCTGAGTCCTAGATATGCATGGCCCAAAATTGTTAAGTATAATCCCTTCAGCAGGCCCCAAATTCTTGAATCACACGTGTTGTGATGCTGTTTCTCTCAAGGTGGCAGAGGCCATGCCAACACCAGGAGGTGGCAGGCTGGTAGTCGTGTCCACCATCCTCACTTCTCCTTTGTGTTTAAGACAAACTGGGTGGCACAAACACAGCTTCAGTGAACTGCAGCTGGCAGGGAAAAACTTATGCCTTCACACACAGACCTGTTAGCAAGGTGTTCCTAACCTGGACTGGTCTGCAACTGACAGTGTAAAAATCAACAAAATGTGTGCATTTAGGGAAAAAAAAGGCAAAAGGCAAATAACTAGACATCTGCCCTAGGATTATGCCTAAAAAATTTATATCAAATATCAATATTGATATCAATATCAATATGAAAGTATAAAAATTATAAAAATCTAATATCAAATTCAATAAGCACAGTAGAACTTTCCAGTCACTAACTGCAGACAAGTAATCCCACAGTAATCTCCACAAATTTGGGTGGAAAGAGGAGAATGGGGTGAGGAAGAAAGAAAAGCATTCTTTGTAAAATAAAATTCAGACATTCCTATAATTAAAAGAGGAATACTACCTGAATAAAAAATCACAGCCATTACCAATGAGAGGAACACACTTATAAAGAGAATAATAAGCAAAAAAGATGTAATTGCCTCCAAGCATTTTTGGCACATTTCTTCCTTACATTAAAGCCCAGAGGATTTGATGGAGAATTTTTGTGGCAATACTTGCAAAGCATGTGTCACAGTACAGGACAGAGGATTTTTCCATTGCATTCTCTGCCACTCTGCTGTTGATCACCAAAGAGGCATATTTTTTCCATAATGTGTTCTTGGTTTGTTGGTTTTGGTGATGGTAGTGCTGCAGGAGCAATGCCTTTTCCAGATGGCATTCTGAAGGCTCCTTCTCTCCTGGCTGAGCCATCAAAAGTCCCTCAGGAGACAGGAATTGTCAGAACCAACTGGAGGGAGCATTTGTCCTACCAAGATACCCATATCTGGCAGTCGCCTCTATGGGCTGCTTAGGAGGGATACAGCAGTAATCTGCATCTGCCAACTGCCCTGCTTCACATTTTCTCTTAAATTCTCTTTGAAAATTGCCATAGAAGGAGGCTTCCTGTCTTCTTCAGATTTGCATCTTTATAACACTTACTTTTATCTTTTGGCAAAGGGTTTCAAAGGCTATGAACCTATTCTTTGGGAAAGCACTTTCCTTTTTTCTTTCTACTCGTCAGTTCATCACTCATTTGAGACCAGATGCTGAACTAGGGGAAAGCAGTTTAAAGCTTGTCCAAACTAAGACCTTCTTTTAAAACTCACCCTTTCAGGTCTTGTCAGCAGCTCCAGGCATCACCATAGCATATTGAAAAGCAATTTGTGACATCTGCATTCTGCAATTTAAGTCTGGGTCTTGCCACAGACTGCTTAAACTGGAAGAACATTAAAAGGTTAAAAGGACAGCTGCACAGAGCAAGCCCTCCTCAGGGATCCAATATTAGTTGGTATCATGGACCTGGAGGCAGAGAGAGGGTAAGAAACAATTGCAGACATACCGCTGAGTGTGGCTGAGAAAGTCACTCTCCCACTGTGATTAACCAGGTGAGGGAGAAGCTGAATCTTGAGAAAGACCAGCGCTTCATCTTAGCTGAACATACTCACTCTTCCTGAGGAACTTAATTGACTTCCTGTGTAAATGAGTGCATATTGAGGACAGTGCAAGCTCGTGGCGGGGGGAACTGATAGCCAAGCGCAGAGAGCTCCCATTTGTCCTCTGCAGAAAAACATTCAGGATTTGATCCCAATAGTCGTGTAGAATATAAGAACCAGGAAGCGCAGCACCTGAGCAATGGTGGGGAGGAGCTCTCTTTCCATTCCCCTTCCTTCCTTTTGCACCAGGTGTACTTCCCTTGATCCCAACATGCCGCCCTTTGGATACGTGGTTAGGACTGCACCTCCTGCCCAGCAGCCCAGTTCTCCTGAGTGACACTTGCTGCATGGAGCTGGGCACCTCTCTCCAAGACCCCTGTCCTGGCCTACAGAGGTTCTCCATCCCACCCTCTCACCCAGCCTGGCATCAGCTTGAATCCTAACAATCTAGCTCAGCAGCATTCCCTCTCTGCTGTGGAGTGGGGCACAGGGGGAAAGCTGAGACCCTTTCCCTGCTGTGATGTGTCTGGCAGGGAGAAGGAAGTATTCCCTGATAGTGAGGTGGTGATGGGAAACTTCATGGCTTTGATTCCCTACACAGGGGCAAGGGAAATCAGGCACAAGTGATTTTATTATTTTCTTCTTTCCTGTTGTACTACCACAGATGAGCAGTTTAACTAGCTTAAGCGAGTTTTAAAGTGGACTTTACACACTCTGTTATGATCTTAATATATGGCATTTAACAAAGCTGTTAGTTTAAATTATATTGCTCCAATTCTGAACCAAAATGTTCCACATTGTTTGAAATCAGCTCTTTTCTCTGGCAAAGAAGAACTAGAAAAGAAGGCAAGAAAACAACTCTGTCTTAACTGTCCAAGCTAAAAAAAGCACTCTCAACACGCATAAAATAAAACACAGAAATTGAATAATTCTAAAGTAGAAAGATTTGCTTTTAAAAGCTTGTCTGTGACAGTTTGATCCCTACTGTGTTACATGCAACTGTGTTACATACACAGGTGTGTTATATACACATATAACCGCGTGGCAACAAACAGAAAACAAACTAAAGGAGACCTGGCGTGGGCTTGGAGTTTTCCTTCTGAGAGGTGAACTTTTATTCCCCCTGCAAAACCTGATTTCATGCTGTGTGCGTTAAAATCATCACTTCTTCCTAGCAGGTACAGTTTAGAGATAAAAGAGAAGAGCACAGGATAATGTTAGTAAAAGAAACATTGCTTGTTCCCCAACTGCCCGCAGAGACCTGCAAGAAGATCCCTGCACAAGAGCCAGCATGGCGTGTGGCACTGCTTCAGATTTCTACTCCTTCCCAATATAATTTGTTCCACATGCTGTTTACCCACCGATTCTTCCAAACCACGTCTTGGCTAGAAGGCAGGTGATGACAGGTCATGGAAAAAAACAGAAGAATTTTGCAGCTTGTCTTGGCTGTACTGAATATGCCCTTGTGCTTGGAACAAATCAAATGCTTTGTGCCATTAACACACTGTGGCAAGTCCAGCAAGCCTTCCTTCCCAGGCAGGGGCTGGAAAGATGCACCAGTGCTATAAATGACAGCGAGTTATGGGATGACTTCAGTGCATTGACACTCATGGCAGACAAAATAACGTATAGGCTGGCTTGTATGAGCAGATGGATGAGTGTGCCCTGCTCTGGATGGGTGGCAGGGGACAGGAAGACTGTTCTTTTCAACTAGTATGTGTCATGCCTTCCTTTACTGCCTACCTGGGAGCTGCCCTTGAAGCAACAATCATCCACAAATTCCTTGTCCTACAAGCCACTGAGGTGTCACTTGTTAAAGATACACATGGAAACAGCTTGTGCAGTTGACGAGTATGGCAAGGTTTACCTATTTAATTGTGTCAAAGCTTCTCAGTCAGTAAAAGTAATGCCACCATGAAAATGCATGAAGTATAGCTCATGCTGCACAAACCTAATCTTTAATAAATAGACATGAGGAAAACCTCCTCTTTTGCAAGTAGACCTTACTCTGCAACATGCAAAAGAAAGGAACCGTACACCTCTGGCTCCACTGGCTCCCTCGAGAGTGAAAGAGCTATGTGGTTCCTTGGTAATATCTCCTCTGCTTCTCCAGGTATCACGGAGGGAAAGCACAAGACTTCACATCTGGGACCTGAGCAGTGGAAGTGAAAGGCTAAGAAAAGGGTGAGAAAGGTAACATCTGGAGGCTGCGTTGCTCCAGTGCCCATGTCTTGTCCTGGCAGGGACATATCCAGAAAGGGCAGTACCAGCAACAGGACTGAGCCTGAGCATGGGCTCAATGGCAGCTGAGGAAATGTGCACAGATTTGCGTCAGTACCTTATTTTTGCTGCTGGAACCCGCTGAATTTGTTTGACCTGGAAGTCACTGATCATCTCCCCAGCTGGGAAGAGAACAGCAGCACATGCTGTGACCTGTATAAAAATCTAACCTACAGTGACCAAGAGAAAGAGAGGAATCAGTGTAGGTATATTTATGTGTCTGTGTCAAAAGATCAAGTCTACAAAATCACTGGATTTTTACGCCAGTATGCCATGTCTCTGTAGCTGAAGATAAGTGGAGACAGAGGTGGAAAAATGCCTGTTGTGCCATGCAGCTCATTTAATTTTTCTCTATGACAATGTATGCCCATTTTCTGCAATATCTTTTGGCTAGATTTCAATGTCCCAAGAAATGAAATTTCCTATGAAAAGTTACTTTACAGACCAAATTGAAAGTGTTCCTGGTGTTTGTTTTTTTTAAAAAAAGAATCAGTCAAAATTTTAAACTTACTAATTTCACTTCAATACTAATAGATGCATCATTCAGAATCTCACTTACTGCCTGAATCTCTCAAAAATTGACAGATAACCAGACCTTTATCAATATGGTTCTTTCAATTAGTCTTTTCAGGGTTAGAATTATTTTGGCCTGCCTGAATTCTACCAGTTTCCTGGTAATACAGTGCAAGGTTCCTTAAACCCCAGCCACCAGCTTCTCTGTGATTTTGTTTGCCATGGCAAGTCAGTGCCTGAGTGCCTCTTGTCTGGTTAAAGAGTCGAGAAGGTCTTAGATTTCATTGGACATCAGGATCTACTTTTAGGGAAAATTAAAATAATCCAGCACTGCAAAGATGTTATAATACAGCCATTTATTCATATGAGTATTCCAGTCAGCTACATACTCTTGCCCAGCTACTTGACATGCACATTTTCCTCCTGACTCAAAAGCTGTGAGTACATTGGAGGCTGTCCAAAGGAGTGATCTACCCCAATGCCATATGCTTTTGTTACCTGTTGCACAGCTCTAAACTTCCAGTCTTCCTCTTTCAGTTTATTTCCCCTGTAAGACTTACCAGTGCACTGAAATCCAGGTGCAGCCATTCAGAATCCAGCTGTGCCACTTTTTGGAAGTAATTATTTAAAAAATTGTTTCTAACCTAAAACCTGCTAAAATTTCTGCCTTCTTCAAGATTGTCTTTATTAGGTTGTGATTGGCAGTTTGGAGTTGGCAGATCAGTATTTCCTTGCACGTGCCAGCATTAAAGGGGAAGTTCTTGCTCCTGTCTCCAAGTAAGAGATGTTTTCCATATGTGCACTCTCCACTCTGTCCTGCCTTGTGTCTATACATTAAGATATTATGCAGGAAAGGTTACAACATTTTGTAGCATATGTCTGTGCAAATGAGAAGAGTGTCTCACACCTGCTTCTTGGCTTTGGAATATCATGTCTCGTAACTTTCTGTCTGGCTGGCTTGTGGTGCTGCAGGTTTCAAGTGGAGAAGCAGGGCAGCAAGGCAGGGCTTCCCCTGCTTGGCGTGGCAACATACTTGAGTGCCTGTGGTCCCTTCTGTGACACTGTTCTTGTGGGGAGGGCATGCCCTGCAAGAGGTAATGGCCAGCCCCCTTCAAAACAAAGCTGCCAAACCACTTCCAAAGGAGCCTCACAATTATTCGCATGGACAGAAAGCTTAAGATTTCTTTTCTCACTCAAAATTCAGAGAGCTGGTCTGAAAGAGAGACCATGTTCCTTTAAATAACATAAGCATTCCTGGAGCGGGATTACATCTGTCACAGATAAAAATGCTCTATTTATGCTTTATTGTAATCCATTCACTGGTTTATGGTCCCCATGTCCTTCAGGGAGTGTTGGAAACCCACACAGTGCTCCCAAGTGCTACATTTTGCATTCGAATCTCCAATTCTGTTGACAGATGTGTACAATCACACTCAGCAGTCAGACAACTCCCTCTTGACTCTGTATCAGAGGAGGAGCAGGCGTGCAAATTATTTCAGCTGAGGTCAGCATTAACTTAAGCTCAAAATAGCTCCCTCCAGATACACCTGTTTCAGACAGAAGCTTGCTAATAGGAGGTGATCTGTGGTGAATTCCAGTCACTTCCCTATTTCACATTCTGTTTGGGGGCTCTGCCATCACGCATGTAGACAGCACACATGCACTCAATTAAGCCAAAAAATCTGCAATCAACCTGATAACTGAGAAAAAAATTACCCTCCCTATGCAAGTGGAATGTAATGGGTTAGTAAACACGTATTTCCCATTTTATGTATAAGCTCTGAATATGTAAACACAGCATGTTCTGGGATGCTTCAGGGAAAACAAGATAAATTTACTGAGGACAACCCATTAAAAAAAGAGGCTGATTAATGCATTAATATTAAATTTAAAAAAGGTTTGTGGGAAGATACCATTTAAACAATAGTTTACATTTTCTCTTAGTTACAATTGATGGGAGCATTAACTTCCTTGTTCTTAATCTTTCCATATCAAAAAATAGCTTCTTCTCTCATTCCTTATAACGGGCCATTCCTAATAAAGCTGAGTAGTTCCAAAGAAATGTGATGAATCATTGATCCTCATTCCTTGTTGCCTTGTGATCAGAAATCCACACGTCCTCCAGGGCAGGGACTTATTTTTTGACTGTTTTGAGGTTATGTTTCACTCAACCTCAGTCTGAAGGAGATCCTGGTCTTACTGTATCCCACTGAAAATGCCAGGGAACATCTGGAAACAGAATAATGTTTTTGTCAGTCTCAGTTATCAATATTGGTGTGTACTGCCTAGTGTCTCCAAAGTCCTTCGCCACCCTGTCTCAGATAGTCACCTGGGGTTTAAGCAGAGATTCTCAGAAGGGTTTGGGAAGTGAAAACAGGACTTTGCTGTTGAAATTATCATCCTTCTTGAAATAACCCTTAGTGGCATAAATCTGTTCTCTTTTACATACACTTAAACTAGAGTTCAAATTCCCAAGAACTGGGGAGATTTTCCCTGGGTAACCACAAAGCTTCTTATAGCTGGAGGCCAAAGCTGAGAGGAGGTATCATCATATTAACCTCAGGCAGCTTTGGTATTTTTGTTGGCTGTCCTCAAAAAATAATGGTATTAGCAGGTCTGACTTAGAGTATAAAGAGCTGTAGCTCCCTCACAGTAGGTGAGCAATCTGCAATTGGACATAAATGCTGATAACAAGTCCTCCTTCCAATTAGGAAGCAATAAAACGAACTACATCAGCAAAAATTCCTGCAAGCATAAATTCCTTAAGGCTTCTTTGTGCTCTCATAAAAGACAAACATCTTTACCGTGCAATATCCCCAGATTGACCAGCTGCTCACAGATACACTTGAGCACTGCTTTTTTGTGAAACTGCACAGAAAAGATTGGTTGGTGCTGCTGCTGCGGATCGGGGCTGGAGGGACAGCTTTGCACAGGAGAGGCACAGATGGACATGCACAGACACAGAGCTGCAACCTCTCTGTGCAAGGGGAGTTTGCTAAGGCAAGCTGAAACCTCTGTGTATACATTTTAGTTTTCAGAAAGCTGCTTGAATGGAAAGTACTTGAAAACCAAATGTGTTTTGAGAGGAGTCACAACAAATATAAAATGCAAGTTACATGAGGGTCTAGATTGCACCCCCAGAAACATCCTGCCCTTGGTTCCCTCTGTCTGAACTTGGAGGGATGGCTTTTAATGCTGCAGAAAGACAGGACTGCTCCTAGGGATATACAGAGGACAAATCCAGCAGTTCATTTTTTGTCCATGTCTACACAGTTCCCCAGCACAGACAATTACATTGTTTGACAGTCTCAGACATTTCTTACATTGTCAGAACTTCTTGGCACCTAAGTGCGCCTCCCTGCTGATGGTGCGTCCTGCGGGCCTGTCGTCTCCATCTTCCCCAAGTCACGAGTTGTTGGCAGCATGTCTGTACACTGTGCATGCAACACAGTTGGATTTTAATATTGCTCTGGAGCACTGAGGAAAGAATGAAGGGAATTGAGGAAGACTTAAGAGCATGAATTACTGGACTCATGATGAAACAGTCGATGACTGTATTTGAGGCTTGTTTCTGACATCTGGAAGGTCACTTGTGAATGACATTTAGGACTATTGGAAGAAGTGAGAATACTAAGAAGAAGTTTCTTGAGGCAATCTGGAGTTCAGGGAATAAAGCACGTCATCAAACAAAGGTAAAAAAAAAAAAGACAAAAGAGAAGAACTTATAAGATGGCACAAAACTTGATGTCAGTGTTGTTAACACCGGAAAATTTTTTGGGGTTTTTTTTTTTGTAATGTACAGGCATGGCTACTTTTTCCATATTTCTGGAGGGAGTGTTTTCACTTCTCACCTGGATGCTAAAAGCACTGCTAGAAGATGAACAGCCCTTTCTGGTGCCAAGGGTACCTGGCAGGACCACGGTGGGAGCAGGAGAGGGGCCACAGCAACCTGTCAAAAAAATCTCCCACTCCCTTCATGCAATTGACCTAAAGACTTCCAGACCAGAGATTTAGTGGTGACCCAGAAAGAAGCAGTTTTCCTGGTGAAGGGTAGCAGCACTGTCTCTGGGAAACTGGAGTTCAGTAGCAGGGAATGGAGTTCGCCAAAAGTGGTTTTTAACAGCCACTTTGGCTGTGATCTTGACAGACATTTCTGTCAAATCAGCCTGAATCATCTCCAGCACAGCTCTGTCTCTGGGCAAGAAACATAAGATTTATAATAATCTCTTGGAACAGTTTTATAAGTGCTCTGTAAATGACTTCTTTGGTTTGCACATAACCTTCTTCAGTGGAGATACTGAGCATCATTGAAATGATGTAGCTCTCTGTGGACTGGGTAACTATGAGCTAATCTTTCTGGTGGCAACAGCCTTCCCTTCCATTCACGGTAGGAATGGCCCCTTCAGTTACAGTTACGATTCATGATTATGTTGAAAGTTGATAGCTCAGCATGCCTGTGTCTATGCCAGAAGCCTGCATAGGATGCCTGGACATAGCCCAGGTGAGGAAAGGAAAACTACGTTTGGTCTGACTAAGAGACCCAGTCAGGTCCCCAGAATTAGTGACAAACCAGATGGCACAATAAGGTAGTTCAGGGCAAATACTCCTATTTAGATATGTGTGAGGCTTAGACATCTCTGCCCTATTCAAAAGACTGTCTCACAGTATTAAAGAGGGATGGATTGAGTGGGAACTGTTCCATATCAGCAAGATCTGCCCTTACACATTTAATGTGGCCACATTTTTCTCCCAAAGTAACAGGTTCATAACTTTAGCAGTGAAGTAGAAAACATGGGAGTTTCTGCAGGGAGTTTGCCCTCCTGGAGAAAGATCCACTGGTAAGTGCAGAGCCCTTAGATGTTCCCGATTTTGCAGCGATGGGGCTGAAGTTCTTTTCAAACATGGTAACATAGAAGCCTTCGAAGGTGTTACACAGATGGTGAGAATTATTTAATGGTTCCTGAGAAGCTCTAAAAGCTAATGAAAAGGTAATAATGTAAGAATAGAATAGGAAATAGGTGATGTGAAGTGGTGGAAGGTTGAGAAGGAGTGTCATGTTAAAGAAAAGATGGAAGGCAATCAGGTGTATGCCTGAGGTGTGAGATGTGACTGCTGTAAACCCCACCAGTCTTCACAGGTGTTATGAAAATGGGCTGTTGTGTAAAGTGAACTACTAGAGATATTTCTAAGGACACAAACAAAGTCAAGAGCAGACTTAAGAAAAAATAACTAGTTTTTTTGATCTTCACCAAAGTGCTAGGAACAGAAGCAATCGCTAGATAGAAGCAGAAACAGCACATAGAAGGACACGGGAAAAAAAGGGTGCACATCCAAAGCCTACAGCAAGAAGTTTTAGCCTGCTGCAAGAGAGAAGAATAAAAATCTATAAAAGACTTTGTTGAATAGGGTGAAACAGATGCACCATCAGGAGTTAATAATAAATGATTGCTGCAAACACATTTCATACTGTTGTGCATCTCTGCAATTTCCTTTGATTAGAAAAGAGTTTTTTGGGGAGCAGTCCACAAACTTTCTCTTGAAAAACACTCAGTCATAAAGATATTATATTAACAAAAGCATTTAGATATATGCATGTACATGCCTCTGAATATTTGGACTGACATGGATGAAGTTCTCCAGGAAATAAATCATAGGTTTTGAACTGATCTACTTTTCAACACTAGAGTTCATTTTACAGACTTTTATTGCTTTTTAATGATTCTTCCTGTACAAACAGATAAATTGTAACAGTTCTGCACTTTTAAATGTGTCTTCTCATATGCTATAAGGTTTGCTTTTGTCCTATTGAAGATTTTTCATGATTCTTTTTTGCTTTTATTGAGAATATTAAAAGAAAACATATAATAGTTATAAATTGACTGTTTTGATTCTCCCACTGATCTTCGTGACTGGGAGCTGCCAGAGATATGTTTGATATGAAAGAGAAGAGGAAACACCTTGTATATTACCCTTAGAAATTTCCACAGTTATCCATCCATGCACCTATTTCTAATTGCACATGGTGCAGCCATGCAGTGGGAATGTGAGTCCTGTCCTTTTACACCCAAATAACGGCAAATGGATGACATGACTGAAATGTATCAGTAAGGGCCTTGCTATAACCACAGACTGAGTTTTATTAGACTGAATGGCACGGCTGGGAAAGATTATACAGTGTTTCTCGCAGGTAACACCTTTGCTGGGTCTGAAACGTAGCAGCTAACCAGAGCTAACAGCAAACCAAAACCAGTGGTTCAGAGTTTGGTTCCTCCATGCACAGAGCTCCCTTATCATGATGATGCTTTCAGCCATTCCCTCTAGCTGAAGTCAGCCAGTATGATACTGAAGCCTGAAGCATTTGCCTGAAGGAGGTGGCTTAAGGGAGGCATCTGGGAGAGGACAAGAGCAATAAACAGACCAAATTCACTGCCCTGGGAAGCAGGCAAACCTTAATTCCTGCCCACAGTGAGCGCAGTTACGGATACAACACTGGGAAGGAGACGCAAAAGCCAAAGTGTATAACTTGGGCAGGCATTGCACATCATTCACTCTATTTATACGTTTTAAAGGGGACATCCCTGTGGCAAATAAAATAATTCTATAGTGTCTGTTGCTGTGGGGTTGTTTTCTTGGGATGCTTCCCTTGATTAACAACAGGGCCAAGATGGCTCAGCAGCCCACTGCTTTGCTTTTGCAAAAGCAAACCCCCAGACTCTCCCCAGAATTCTCAAGGCTTCCTCTTTCTTAATGGGTTCTTGGCCCTGTAGCTTCCCCCACACTTCCCCAATTAAAATGTTCCAGCCCTGGGCGTGGGAAGCCATGCACAGCTGTGTGTTCGGCTTTCCAGCCCACCACAGTGACAGCTGGAGCTGCTGGCCAAAACTTTGGAAACAGATTTTTAATTTAGATTTCTGGCCAAGCTGTGGCCTATTTTAAGCCTTTAAAAATACTCTGGATCTCATGCAGATCTCCATTGCCTTTAAGTAAACCAGTGGCAACAGTACAAATGAGCTTCTCAGTGGCAGCCACGAGTAAAACAGGGAGGGGGGATCAGGATCCTGCCCATGGTTTTACAGTTTGCATAGAAGATAGAGTAGCTTCAGGTTTTGTTTCAGACTCTCAGCAGAGGCAGACTGTCTGCTGTTTTGTCAGTTTAATAGGAATTTAATGTATCTTTTTCTTCTCTCCAGATGTGTTAACAGATACACAAATTTGTGTCTTTATAGCCAGATCCCTGAACAAACGTGCAGAGATGATAAGGGTGCAAAGAGCTTTCCCTTGTTCTCTCCAGTCACAGGCTGTCCCAACCCACAGGGTGTTCCTGCTACCTTCCTGCTGCCCTGCAGGACCTCACGGCTGGGTTGCACAGGGAGAGCCAGGGAGCCAGCAATCCCCTGTCACCAGCTGAGCCCTAGCAAAAAAATCCCTTCTCCAGAGGGAGAATGTTCTCTTATAGGGCATCATAGCTTTGCTATCAGCTCTCTCCCAGCAATCCCTGACATTTTGCATGAGGTGTCCCTAGCCCAGAACCCTGCATCTGGCAGGGTAAGGAGAAGCACTGAGCAGGGGAACCACACGAACCTGGCCATCACCTACAGATCACATCATGTGTTTCCCAGTCAGGAACATATTTAGTTGGGGGACAAGAAGGTTTTTATGGGATCAGAGCAGTTAAATTCTGTGGTGGACTCTCATAAACAGGAAGACCAAAGGGTGAGCTGGTTTAAAGTGTGGTTTAGGATGTTACTGGGCTTATATGGTGTAGTGACCTGTGAGGTGGGCTGCAGCAGTCCTCGGCCCCCCTGTGCCTGAGAGAGCCAGCCTCTCTAGGGCAGATGGTGCAGGCATCTCATTCTCCTCCAGGAGCAGGGATAGGCCAGGTCATGCTGCCACAGCATAACAGGGCTGCTCTGACAGAGGCAGTGTCTTCACAGAAGGAAAAGCACTTTGTCTTATCTTTTACACAGGGCAAATAGAGACGTCGAACATTAACTCTCTTCTGTTGCCAGCAAGTGGGATTAGAGTTTAGATCAGAGACCTAAGGAAGATGGTCTGAACATGAACGGTTCCTCTCACTTGCTCTTCAATATGGAGCATAGATACATAGGTCAACTATAAAGGCACCTGGAGACAAATCCATAGCACTGGCCTGCAGACTGGGTTATTCTCTGCCATCAGGCACGGCTATGGAGTCTGAGGCATTGCTATACTCCGTCACATGCTCTTCTCTGTGCACAGTGATTGAATGAAGATTGTGCACTAGGTTGCTGCAGCAGTTTTATAAATCCCTCCTCAAATCTAACACTTACTAATACCGCGTTCTTCTCAGTTAGACTTTGTTACAGTTGTGTCTTGATGTTAGTTTACTACGTCACCCATCACTACAGGGAAAATAACAGCAGCCAATTTCTGTATATCCGAATGACATAGGCTAGTTATAATGTGTCCGCTGTGATTTAGCATTTGCTGAATTGTTAATATATTTCTTTCAGCTGACAGTGCTCACTGAAACTGGAAGTCTGAGTAAGTGACTACCACAAATCTGCTGTCCTGTAAAATTTGATTTTGAAATCCATGGCAGTGCAGTCAGCTTCACTGATGCTCTGTTTTGTTGGGTTTTTTTCATCACAATTTTTCCTTCAAATACTGTGCTGATTTATGTGTAATCAAAATTCATATGGAAAAAAACAAAACAGGGGACATGAGTGACACAATACAGCTGCCAAGAAGCCTGGAAAGCTATGGAGATTTAGTCAAGTAAAGCAGATACCTTGTGATCCCTGACCTAGCAGCTCTCCCTGTGTGATAAAGAGCTTTTGAGGGGAGACAAGACTAGCATGTTGCAGGCAGCCTTGGTTAGGATGAGATCAAAAAAAAAAGATTTTCATTCAGCTTCTCCTCACCGGACAACAGCACTACCTGACCATGCAGGATAAGATTTCTATGCAGTGACAGCCACTTCCTCACTCCATCCCTGTGGCCTCTCTCCTGTGGATCTGCCTCTGGCCTGTTTGGAGATTAGGTTGGAGGAGTGAAAATGGTGGGGTCTCAGAGTGGACTTTAGGAAAGGGACAGAGAGTGAGTGGAGTGGATCAGAAACTAGATCCTGATGGGCAAGGGAAAGGAAGCAGAAAGGCAGTGTTGCAGGTTTGGAAGTCAGAGTTGAATTCATCAAGGGATATATAACACAAATGAATAGCCAGCAATATGTGAAGGAACTCATACAATAAGGGGATTCCAACAATATGAACTTTTAATTGAAATAAATATGCCACCCTTCCGAGAGGACAGCAATAATTAGGGAGGAAATAATTTCACAAACTAGCATAAACAGAGATCAGCTCTTCAGGGTAGGAGAAGTGAGGAGCATGGTCCCTTCCCCTTGAAATAACCTTGGGATAAAGTCCAGGCTGGCTGGGAGGGAAACATCAGAAGTCAATGTGACTTGGCACTGGCCATCACCAAGGGAATGTGATATGTCAGACTCATTTCTAAAAATCCTGTCTCTGTCTGTCTCAATTATGAAGAGCAGGCAGTTCTTGTGCAGACTGCACAGGATGAGGCATGGGCACACAGTTGCTTCCCAAACCTGTTCTTTGGCCTTGCCAAGGTCTGTCCCCTCGAGTAAGAACCATTTTTCCCCTCTTTTCTCCAAGGCATAAGTCTCTTCAGAGAAAGATGGGAAACAGGCCAAGGTTCAGTTGGTCTTAATCTTTTCCCTTCTGCCTCCACCTCATGATCCAGGTCTCAGGAAGGGATGTAACCCCAGTCTCCACTATGCAGCTATATCCTGGCTATGTGGCAGATGGTGCAGACACTGCACAAACGCTGGTCAACAGCGGTGGTGGGGGTTCAGCTCCTACAGCACTCCAGAGTAACTCTGTCTGGTTGTCAGTTAAACCTTCACCTACCTTTACGATCTTCCTTCAGTGCATAGGTTGGGTGATAAAGGATTGAAACAAAAGTTTTCTGGCACAAACCTGTAAATGTCACCTTTGTGAAGCAGTAATTCTTGTGTGCAAGTTAGCTGCCAGTTTGCATACAAAAGGGACAAACCACTTATGTCAGAATATTAAGTTCTAGAGTCAAAAGAGGATTTTCTGTGGAGTTTAAGGCTGATCAGCTTTGTCACTTTGCATTCTTCAGTTTAAAAATCAAATGAAAGACTGCTTGGTTTCTTTTTGGTTTCTGAGAAATACGGTCTAAGAAATAAAAGAATAAAAGTGTATTGCATCTGCAAAACAAGCCATAGTAAATAATATCTATTCATACTCTATGTAACTTCACGCCCTAGATTCACAAACACTAGTTCAGAAACTTGTTGGCAGGAGATGCAATAGACAAATATACAGGCTGTTGGCAGAAAAAGCACTTCCATTATTCATTTGTCACTGGTACCCAGGACTGTGATGCTATTCAAGGTAATGTACTGTCTCAAAATAAATCTTTTATCACTACTCACTTCAGCAGCCAGAGCTGGTGGAGTATACAGGCTCATACAGATACAAGGCCAAATGACAGCCGTCTCTTGCTGGAACTACTCTATTGCAACACAGTTTCATTTAAATACTATGCACTGTTCTTTTAGAGGGTTTTATCAAGTTAATGGTCAGATGTGTCTGCTGATGGACTCACTGCTGATGTGTATAGAGCCTTATGTACACAACATCTAATAAGGTACCTTTACAGCAAAGTCCAGAATCTGTAGCAGTCTGTGTAGAAAAGTAGTAATGATGAGTGACTGACAGCGCTGGAAAAGGTGAAGGGACTTTGTGCTTCCCTGAAGTCTGGACCACAAGAATGGTAACAAGACCCAGAACAGAGAGAAGCAGCCAGATAAACTTTTAAAAAGTCTTTCTTCATTAGACTGGACTGATGCTAATGCAAATGGAAACATGGTCCCTGAAGAGATGAAACTATATATGGTGTTAATAATTTTGATCCCAAATCAAGTCCATCTTATTGAATCAAATTAGGGTTTTCATCAGTTTAAATGCTAGAATAGACTTGAAAATTGACAAAAAGAAGAGCAAGATTTTCAGCTGAAGTTTTGCATAAAAACAACACTGAAAATATGTATATGCACAAGCACATTCAACTACAATTCCATACAGCAAAAAACAATGGCATCTTTACCTATGCTTTGTGGAGTATTTAAGTTTAAAACATACAATTCAGAGTTCTTTCCTCTGTCTAAAACATGATGAAGGGGGTTTGGTGTGTGGAATCTTAAGCATAGCAAGGGAGACTATTTTATCATATACAAACTCCAAGAGATAGGAGGAACAAGGCAGAGAAATATGGTTCCAACAGAGATTGATTCACTTTTTTTCTAGTTAAGTGGTGCTAAAGGTCTTTGTATCAGGCTAAAAGACTAAAATGAGAAGTACTTAATAATCTAATAAAATATCTAAATGATAGTTGGTGGTGGTTTCATGAAATGATGGATAGTGAAGAGGACCTTTCTTGCATGTTTTGGATCTAGTTCATAACAGCCTTTCAAATACAGTTGTATTCCTCTGCTGTATTCCCCTCCAAACACAGAGTAAGTGAATAAATAGTAGCAAAAAGAATGAAGAAAGAGGAAAAAAATCCTTTTTTTTGAAGAGGAAAAGAACAGCATTTGTGAGGAATGAAGCACACAAAGGAGCCACTGCTCCCATAGTCATTATGGGACCGGAGGGCCCTCCCAAGAAGTAGACCTTGGCTCTGATAGACATACCTGGGGGCTGGTGATGGCAGGAGATGGGCTTGTGCTTTGAGGAGGCAAAAGCAAGGCTGGCTACAGGGGAGCCAGCAGCACACATGGGAGGGGGCATAAGCTGACAGGATGCTCCAGTAAAATGCAGGGTACTGTGCAAACAACATCCAGGTGAGGCATGAGAGGGACTGTGATGGGAGAACACCTAGAGCACTGAGCTTCTAGAAAAGAGGGATTAGGAGAGTTAAACTGCAACTGTGTGGTGCTGTTCATGGCTGTTGGAATTGCCTCCAGTGTGTGGCAATGCAATTGTGCCAGCATTGCGATCCCCCACACCCTGATGGCTCAAAGCAGAACCACTGCCCTGGAGAAACACTGGGTCCTGCAGGGACTCTCCAGGGGCTTTTGTCTGCTTCCCTGCTGCTTCCTCAAGAACTGCCAGGCACTGCAAGTGCTGGACCACAGCTCTGTTCCTTCCCCATGCCTCCAACTTTCACCAGTGCCTGCATACAACTCAGCAAAACTGTGGTCTTGCAGCTGCTCCGCATGGGTCCTCAAAGAGCGCCAGGTCCATGACCAAGGAGTGGCATAATGGCCCAGACCACCATCTGCAAAATCAAATTCCTTCTGTGGCTTGAAGGCCAGCCTCACTGCTGCCTCCCCTTCACCAGCACCCATGCCAGCAGCTGTTCTCTTATGGGTGGGCTCAGAGAAGTCACTTTAACAACATCCTTCCTCCCTTGTGCCTGCCTGACCAGGACTGGTTTTATACAGGAGGGACAGAAAATGGCATTTAGATATGCAGATACGTTGGCTGGGGGCTAGGATGTGCAGTACAACATGCTTAAGATAATTGTATATGTACTTCTTTGAAACTTACTCCTTGAGGGGTTGATTAACAAGGATGTCCTTGCTTCTCCAAAAGATGATGAGGGAAGTTGACAGAGATAGTACAGCTTTAATCCAGACAGGGATAATACCGTCTTTTAAATTAATTTCATAGTTCCTGTCATTTACTGCAAAGACAGCGGCAATCCTTAGAGTCCACTTAGTAACATTAAACCCCTTGGTTTTTCTTTTCCATATATTTGTTTCAATGTATAGGTTTTTGTCCTTCAAAATCCTTTGAACACTATCCAGATTTCCAGGTCATTTGAAATCCCTGTATTTATTGATCTTCTACATTTTAATCAACTTCTCAATAGCAGATGTAGTCACCACAATTCAATAGTAGAATCAGTCTCATAAATTTTTGCTCTATCTTTTGGTAAGTAAAACAAGATTGCCCACTTTGGCTGGAAAGTGTTTGGTCCTGCTTGTTCTGCTGGATGCCTGTACAAACTAAAGACCTCTGCTTTTTGTGCAATGTGGCTATTTCTTCTGAGGGTGCACCTAAATGGTCTTGTTCCACCTCTGGTGATTGGGCCATGAGAAAAAGCTAAGGCAGCTTCTTCAGTTGTGACCAGCACTTCTAAGTCTTTTCACCTAGACAACAGAAACTGTGTCTTTTCAGTGAGATAAACAACTTTTTTTCAGTGGGTTAAGTCAAAGACACTGTCAATAGGAGTCAGGTGAGACTTGGAATAGTTCAGAGAATTCCTGCATGTCCACAGCAGTATTCTACAATGGAATGTCAAATTCATTTAGGTAGTTACATTCCCAACAAGATGTGCAAAATAGTGAAGAGGTTAACTTTCACTGGTCTAGGACTTGTTGTTGGTTGTAGACATGTAATGAGCTGAAAGGATGGTTCCAGAAAACCAAAGTAAACAACCAAATTTACGTGCAAGTGGGAAGCCTCTTAAACCAGACAGTAAGGCAACAAGAAATCCCCCGGTGAAGTTTTGAGGTGTTTGCTAGCACCTGTACAAGCAAATCAACAATATTACTCATCAGGGAGAACTACTGGGCTTCCTCAAAGCTTATGCATTGTGTAGGTATGGGTCTTCTCAGCAGTGGAAGATTCCTTGGAAAAGGAGCAGGCTTGAAGTCTTGCCTCTATGCCTCACACCAATCAGAGGATCTGAAAAACTCAGGCAGGGCCTGGCAGCTGAAGAAATAATCCTTCTTTTCTCCTGACCTACAGAAAAGTGCTGGCATGGAGGTGGATCTGATCTTTTCTGCCAATGGCATTCTGACTTGTATAACCAATTGGGAGGCCAGCAGGACCAGGAAATGGAGCATTCTTCTGGTACTGGTGAGGTAACCTCTGAAATCCTGTGTTCAGTTTTGCATTCCTCACTACAAGACAGACACTGAGGTGCTGGAGCAAGTCCAGAGAAGCAAGGTGAAGGTCAATGTCTTCTCCCAGGTAACAAGTGACAAGATGAGAGGAAATGGCTCAAACTGTACCAGATGATGTTTAACTTGGATATTAGGAACACTTTCTTCATTGAAAGAATTGTCAAGCATTGGAACAGAATGCCCAGGGAAGTGGTGGAGTCACCTTCCGTGGGGATATTTAAAAGATGTGTAGATGTGGTGCTTAGGGACATGATTTAGCAGCTGTCTTGGCAGTGCTTGAATAACAGTTGGACTTGATCTTAAAGGTCTTTTCCAATATCAGTGATTCTATGTTTCTATCCTCTATGTTTCTACCCACACAATGCCTTCTGTTAATTTGTTTTGCCCCTTTCCTGATGTCATTTGTCTTTTCTGGTGGTTCTAATGACCACAGTCATGCCCCCTGATTACCACATCATGCATCACCACACACAACATCATGAAGAATTTTCGCATGTATATGAAATGTCTTTAGCTAGACCTGCATCCTATTATGAATGTAGAGATAGATGGCCTCAGAAAGTCAGAAACCATCAGGTGCAAACAACTGCCATGTTTGTGAGCCTAAAGGCTACTGAGAACGTGTTTGTGAACCCAAAGTCTACAGCATCCATTCCTGCTCCTCTGTTGCCCTGGCTTCAAACCAGCACCCCTTGTTTGTGATTATACCATTCCAGCAGAACAAATGCAAAAAAGCATTTCTGTGCTGTGTTTGTAAGAAGGATGAAAATATGCTGGGAACATCTTCAATGAGGAGAGAAAAATGTGAGAGAGCATGGGCTTTCATGTGGCATCACACCAATTAAGGGATAAATGGATGCAGAGAAAATGGTATTGTGGGAAGCTGAGCTCTCAGCGTATGCAAGTCCCTGGGATAATATGTCATTCCTATGCTACATGATCAGAAGGTGCTGCAGAGAGCCATGAGGTGTTTGACTGGGCAGCATTGATGGCTGTTAATCTCACAAAATAGTCTTGGGTGTGAAGAGTTTGTGTTCCACAGAGCAGGGAAGGAAAGGCTGCCCCCATGCAGTACAGAGATCATGGAGAGAGGGAAGTGTAAATACGTCCCTGCATATGGACTGAAATGCTGACATCTGTGAAAGGCTGGATTTGTGGCTGCTGCCTTTTACTCTAATTGAGGAAGGAGTATTTCACCTCACCTACTCATCTTCAGATCAAATTTTCCATTCCCTTAAAATGCCAATCCTCACCTTCCCTATCTCACTGCTGTCATGGGGTGCATTTTTGGGGTGCATTCCCACAATACCATGCTGCCCTCCCAGCCAGTTGCTTTGCTAAAATAATATAATTTCCTCATGTGACTGGATTTTTCTCAAGGCTTCTTTGATCAGAGCTACCTCTGCCTGATGCATCCCTGTGCCAAGTCCACACATAACAAAAGTCTGTGAGGCATCCATGGAAGAAAATTTCCACCTCTCCACAGACTTAATTTCTGACACATTTTTGCCTTTTGCTTTATTAGTCCAAGTCCTTGTTTCTCACTTTGATGACTCTTTAATCAGATAGTTTAGCCTAACATAAAGAGCCTCAAAATGACTCCTGAGGCAGCTCACATTTAAGTGCAATCCATCCATCTAAAACTTCTTCATGATAAGAAATTACCTGGCACTGTTTGAGATATTATAAAATTCTATATAAAAAATTCACAAATGCTAGTTTAACATGAGAAAAGAAAGTCTAATAAACAGTTTCTAATCCCAACATCACGTCATTTAAGTTGCTGTTCAGGTTAGATATTCACATCAGTAACCTGATTGCTAATATCTTATATCAGAAAAATATTTGTAATCCAGGACATTTAAAATTCACTTAGAATTAAAAAGGAAAAGAACACCAAATAACAGAAAATATGTGGAAACTCATAGGTTTTTCACATAAAAAGAATGGCGAAAATTCTTGAAATACATAAATACCTTGTACTAGTCAAAGCAAGAAGCATAGCTACTTCTGCCCAAAATGAAAATTCTTTGTAGTAAACTGCAGAGCAGCAGCATTTACCAGTCCTTATTTCTGACTATACGTGATGGGCTAAGAAAGATATAATTACTAAATAGTTAAAGATTTTCTCATATAGAGGAGTCTTGCATAATTTCATATGTCCATTAATTTAGGCAAATATTTTTCTTCCACTAAACATTAAAAGCCTGCTCTTTGGTTTGTATTCTGTACTTATGATCCTTATCAGTTAGTGGATTTTTTCACTTGACTTGGTGAGATTTCAGAGTAACCTGTCAGTAAGAAAGGGGTTAAAAAATAATGGTACATAAATTACTCGTAGACTCCAAGAATGTCATTGGTGCTAACATAAGGGAAATGTTGTACACACAACCTATGTCTTATATCTGAAACTGATCAACCTGCATAAATCCACAGGCGCACACATGTGCACACACACAGACACAAATGCCTGCTGCTGCAAATTCAAACAAAAACTGCTTCTGTGTGCAGTTTCACTTCTCTGTGCAGCTGGAAGGATGAAGGCCAAAGCATCACTGGAGACTGTCAGTCACTGAAACCTATCCCCCAGGGACTATAATTACCCAGACCCAACTGTTCAGCAAAGGGTACTAAAAGCAAAGGCTTCTGAATAATGCCATCTTCCTAATTACCTAAGGGTTTCTATCTTCAAGAGACTTGGCTGATCAATTCTCTTCTCAGAAACTCTAAAGTTCATGCCATGCTAAGGGAACAGCTTGATGAATCTGATCGCTTTTGCTTTCCTCGAGTCACAACAGCAAAAGCTGTTCCTCATCCCAGTGATTCTGCTGGGGAAGAGCAAAGACCCAGCTGCATAATGCTCCATATACGTAAGCATCCAAACATCAGATGTTCTTTCAAAATGTATCTATAAACCACCTCAGCCTCTTACATCTCCAAATTTAGATGAAAATCTCATGAGAATAAGCTTTTCTAAGAAATCTTTGAAAAGTCTGCTCCTTACCAGGCCAGAAGTTTCCCATGAACCACCTTGACTACTGCACAAAAATATAGTCCATGTTCAAATCCTGTGGTATCTCTGATATTTTGTTGCTCCTGCACCAGTACCTCCACATGTTTCATTAACCTGTGGCCAGAAATGGATTCCTTTGTCAGAAAATATGTGGGCTGTTATTTCCAGAGTCTGTCCCCTTTTCCTTTTTGCTATAAAAAGAAATAACAGAAGGCCCTAAAACACTTTCTCTCTACCAGTGGTTTGTAATATTTTTAGTTCACGTTCCCCTTTTTTCTCTGTATGCATTCAGCCCTTCCTCTGCTCCTGGCATCCGCTCCCTGCTCTGGCCTACCCTGGTGCTCTGTATCCCAACCTTTAGCCACCTCCTCCAGATCTGACACGTAACCTGTCTCCTTCCCCTCAAAGAAAACCTATGATCCCCACTCTGCAGCAAAGCCAGCCTTGCTCCTCTCTCCCTTCTTCCCAGCCCAGCCAAACTGCCTGGCAAGATCCCAGCCGCAGGACTGCTCTCTCCGGCTGCAGCCACCAGCCCTGCTGGCTGCTGCCGTCAGGGGTCCAGACGAAATGTCTGTCTTCACTGAAGCGCAGCTCCCCACAGCCCGTGTCCCCAGCCCTGCCTGCGCCGCAGATGCAGCCCCTGCAGGGGGACAGGGGACTGGCACGGTGAGGAAGCAGCTCCGCACCCACACGCACAGGTGGTGCCACCACCACAGCACAGCCTCTGGGCCCACGGTCACTCCATCCTCCAGCCCATCCACCCTCACTCTCCACACCCTGTCCCTGTGAAGGAAGGCAAATCCTGCTGCCTGGGAAGCAAGAACCCCTGGGGCACAGGGAGATGGGAGACACGAGGGCTGATGAGGGCTCCAGGGCCCATGTGCCCCTCCCTAGCTCCAAGACCTGCCCTTGACCTCAGTGCTGTGCCTCTCCCCTTCATGCAAAACATTCCCAGTGGCTGAGTGATTCCTAGTCAGAACTGCATCTCTACCTGCATGCCATTATTTATTTGTTATTCAAAGCATGTCAGCTTTGAATTTTTTATTCAAAGCATCCTTGCCCCTGCAGCTTGCCCAGGCAAGTGATGCCATAGGAGCAGGCTCAAACACATCAGTCTCGATGCTAAGAGAGTTGTAGTCTTTTAAGGAAGCTTGTGCAGTGATAGATCTCCACAACAAAACCCTGCCTCATAATTAACATTCATTGGGTGCATTTATGTCACTGTGCAGCTCCAGATATATAGGTTGATGCTCAGTGAATGCTTATGACTGTGTGTGTACTAAACAGATATTCAGCTGCTTCAACTCTTCCTAAGTTAGCCAACTTTAATGGCAACCACAGGTTGGCCTGGCTCATGGGAATGAGTCACATGCAATTTTTAGGCTAAAGGGATGGGATGTGATTGTGTTTCAGTGGAAAGATGGAAAAGTTCTCATTGTGTTCCTTTGAGCTGGATAAAAAGAAGAAAGGAAAAAAAGGATAGAGATTTTCTGTGCCATGGCTAATCATTTGAGAAAGATTTATTTCTGATAAGTTTCATAAGTTCCATAAAAATAAAAGGTGTATGAGTTTGATTCAAACTTCTGTTAAGTATGGTCTTTGGCTTAAAGGAAAACACAAAATTTCAATTGAAAAGAAGATTTTTCAGGCTTTTATGGGAAGAAATAAAAAAGAGGGTTTAAAAATGGAACTCCCAGAGCAACCTCAGCTAATGCATTCTGTACCATGGCGTGATAGAGGAAAAGCTTGTGTTCCACATACACCAAAAGCACATTTTTAACAAGCTGTTCTTTATTGTACTGAATCACACTGTTTATATGTTTTTCCCTCTACAAACAATTTGTGTGCTTTAGACAGAGGAGGGAGGAACAAAGAAATGAAAAAAAATAACAAAACAAAGCAACTTATAAATGAACTCAGATCCATTCAACTGAGATAATCAACACATGCTGTACTTCAAAACTGTTGGAAAGGACTGCAGAAATACTTCATTAGACAGGCTGTTGTATAAAATCCAGACCAACAGAGGCAAAATACCTTGTGAAACCATAGGAAATATCTATCAGCCATTAGAGCCGGGTTTCCTCCCCTGTAGCATATCCTGTTGAGAGTGGATAAAAAGTGGCATTTGGGCTGGAGCTACTGAAGTAAGTCAGCAAGGTAATCCATTTAATCTTGCATCCTTCTCAATATTCCTTTTCCCCGTCATGTCCTCTCTTCCTTCCCACTGCCCTGTTTAATTGGCATTTTTGATGCAGAACTGCAGATTCTGATGGTTTGCTCAAGACAATCACCGGTTTGGGCTTTAGGGAGCCCATGAGAAAGACAAAGACACATTAAATCCCACAGAAGTCATCCTGAACCACTGCCACGTATTTCCTTCTGCAAGGAGGAGATTTCCCCCGGCAAAGAAAAGAAGAGCTCTAACCTTGAGAATTTACTGAACCCACTGACCTGCAAAGGGTGGAGGTCACAGAGTCACATGGATGCTTCTGCCTGGTGTTTCTGTGGTTATGTTGTTCTTCTTTGGTTATTACTCATTTCTGGAGGCACGATACCTTCAGAAGACATGGAATCATTGACTCCTTCCTCTGTGATTGTCCACCAGACACTCTTTACAGAAATGCAGAACCACAGGATGTTTTTATTACTCCTCTGACCTGCCCTGATTACCTGGTAGAGCTCACTCAGAAGAAGGGGGATTTTTTCCTCTACTCAGCAAGTTTGTTTGCAAGTGTCCATGGAGGCCACACAAAACCCAAAGAGCTTAAGAGCAAGAATGCAGTGGAGCATGAGATGGGCTCCATCTCTGCATGGTTCCCTTGCCTATGCTGGCACAAAGGCAGAAGAAACACCTGTGTCTCACTGCTTTAATAAACAACAGCTTGCAAGTGGTGTGGCAATGGAATCCATGCATGAATTTGGAAGACACAAAGCAGTAATGAACAAGAGCCATATGTCTTCCTGTGTGACAAGTGAGAAGGTGTGGAAGGAGCCATGATCTGCAGAAAATTGATTAATATAATCAGTGCTGCAAATTTTTTGTGGAACCCAGGGATACTGCTCTGCTAGTCAACCACAGAGAGGAACTATGCTGTTCAGAGCTGCTATCAGATACCAAATCCTACTAGGAAAACTGCTTGATTTTTATACCTTACTTTAACTAGACTGGTATCTCTACGGTAGCTCAGTACTTTTAAAGAAACAGTGAGTCTGGGAGGCAAAACCTGCTACGTGGCTATACAGTGTCATTTAGCTGCAGTGTCATTTAGTAAGCTACCTTACTAAAAGCTGTGTGCAGATCTGCTGCACTGCTCTGCTGGTGCAGTGTGGAAATCCGTTCACAGCTGGTTTAATGAGAATGTCAGAGTCTCCTTGTGAGGGTGAGCAATACAGCAGATGGTTCTATGGAGCTGACCATGCACATAGTAAGGAGGATGGAAACAAAAGCTGGGAGTTCTTGAAAAGCTTTGGGTCACAGGTCTAACAACTTTTGGGCTCTGGACAGCCTTATCCAGAGTGTGAGGGTTGGGAACATGTTGGCTGTACAGGGTTCCCCTTGGTCAGCACTCTGTACTGGAAAAGTTCCATCCTTCTCACAGACATTTATTTCAGAGCCTAACCTTAACCTGGGACTTGGCCACCAAAATCTGCACAGTTCAGCTGCACACCAGGTTAGTTGGGTAGGTTTCCATACCAGCACACAATGGGGAAAAGCTACACGTGTACTTTGTGCCAGTGATCAAGCAGCACAGGGTGGGGTCTGGCTGTCCACCAACATATGTTCAAAGAAGCCTTTCCTTTATGTGTGTGTGCAAATATATATATATGTTTCATCTTCTCTACATTGCATAATGTGTGCGCCTTCGTCACAATCTTCTATCACACACCTACTATACATTGTTGTAATTGGATAAATATCCATACATTTAGTACATAAAAATGTTATGATCACTAACAATATCTTTATTCAGTTAATGTCTTATTATTGGATATTGTATTTGGATATTGCCTCATCCATTCGGTTTCCTCCACACTATACTTTCTTCAGAGCTCAATTGAAGAAAGATGTCATTTTTCTGCTTGTTTGTCTATAATCAGTTGTTTTCTCAGGCTTTCTAATACTGCCTTTATTCTACTGCAAGAGTTAAATGTCTCCTTTCTCAGGTCTCAGTAGAAGCACTTTCACCAGCTGGAGTGACTTCTCCGGATCACTTTCAGCGCTTCAAGACACAGTTGCTTGCGCAATGGTTAAAGACAGCATGAGACCTCTTCACAAACAATCTGAGGATGAGAAATAAATCTTCAACATGAACAAGTCACCATGTAAATGGTACTGGTAGTTGATGTGAAAGGAAGGGTCATGAGAAACTGAATTGTCCAAGAAGATGGAACCTGAAAAGTGATGAAACTCAAAGTTGATGAATACCCCTGTGTATTTCTCTCATGTCATTTGCACCCAGAAACTAGAAAGGAGGAAACTCACTGAACATTCCCAGATGGCAGAAAAGAGAATTTGGAAATACCCCAACAGTTCCTAAAAATGACAATAGAAGACCTGTTTTGGAGGCAGGATTAAGAGTAGAATTACAAAAAAAAGGTCCAAATGGTGTTGCTATCTTGTCTGTGGGGTACTGACTTTTAGAAATATTGACATCAAAGCTCTTCCTGACATTTGGGTACCCTCATGTTTCCCATCCACAGAAAATGCTGGTATATACATTTCAGTCACTGATAGGAAATGCAAGCGTGTACCAGCCCCTTGTCAGCCTGCCCTCAGGACTGAGTCTGCTGCGTGTGTCAGGCAGGCTAAGCATAACAGATGGGACTGGAGGATGGGTACTTGCCAGTAATAGAAATCAAACTGGAAGCTGTGTTCCCATGTCTGGATGAAAGATCTAAACAGGCAGAACACAGAACAATTTATAAACCTGCAAACTGATGGACAACCTGTGTCTCTCATGCAGCGTCTTCCTCAAGCCCTACCCAGGTGGATTGGGCTGTGACTGGAGAATGTGTGTGGAAACATGTGGACTGGATTCTAGGCTTGATGAAAACATAGGGTCTCGAGGTTAAAGAGAAATTTAGTTCTTTAAAATGTGTCTTTTGTCCTTTTTGTTTGTATCATCTGCTCTTTCTCATCTACTCTGCATTCACTTTTCCATTTATCACATCCATGCTCATTTAACCTATACACAGAAAGACAGAAATATAATAAAGCACTCTGAGATCACTATGCATGAATGTTGTGTGTGCTAGATGTTTTTCCCAACCCTTTCTCTGGCTATTGAACTGTAACTTCCATGATTCAGGAACACTCATATAATCTTGTACAAGGATTCGTCCATGACTGGTCTTTAGACACTAGCACACTAAACATGAGTAATGGTAATGATGATACATCCTGCAGTGTCACACAATTACCTTCTCTTTGACCTGTGACAAATCAATGAATCAAACCTGTGGCCTGGGCACTTACTCTAGAGGGTCCTTGGGCTCACTTATTCTCGAGGGTCCTTGGACTTGACATGTTCACGCAACAAAGTTTGTTCCCTGAGCATCTCTGGGACTCACACACTCCAGAACCATCTGTAACCAGGGCATTAAAAGCATTATTTCATCCCTAGGAAATAGCAGAAATGAAAAATAAAGCCAGATTTAAATATGTTTTGGCAAGTTTTGTGTTGTTTTTTTGTTTTGGTTTGGATTTTTTTTGTTGTTATTTTTTTATAGTGTGCCGTAAAGTACATTTTAGTTATGTGGCTCATGCCTTTTCTAGACAATAAGAAGCAAATTTATACCAAGCTCCCTGTGCGGAGACTCGGGAGAATGGGAGTACTAGATATTTTCTCAGATAAAATGCAAACAGTATCCTATGGAGTAACAGGTATGCAGCTCATGTCAGGGTGGTACTGCAGATTCCTAGGGTCCTGTAGAAACAAGTCATAGTGGGGCATTGTTGGAAACACATGGTGGCTCTGTTCGTCTTTTCTGCCAGTTGTTCCTCCTCTGCTATTGTTCTGGTGACTGTCCCAAAGGAGAAAAAAATCCATTTCCAAAGCAGAACATTTGCAAAAAAAGAAAATACTTTCAGATAGGCCGAATCTCCCCTCCACCCTGATATGCAGTAGAGCAGTGCATGCCCTCTGGTCCCATCTCCCAGGCTGTGGTGGAGGGAAGGTGGCAAGGGGTTCTTGGGTGGCGCATGACGTACAGAGGGGTGGCAGTGCTGTGCTCCTCCAAACAGACACTCCTCCATCCACTGAGCAGGTGTCTCTGCTTGGGTGTTTTGAACACAGCCAAGAGCAGTGGAGATTGCTGCAGCTGGGTAAAAAAGAAGCCAGAGAGTCCCATGGCCCCTTCTGACCAGAAGACAGGTCACTCTGGCATTGAAATTTGCCACTGTACATAACATTTTGGACCCTGAACGCATGTGTGAGGCAGGAGCATCCTCAGAGACTGGAGGCGAAAGGCAGCACTGCATGGATAACTCAAAGCAATTAAACAGTGGGTTTTGAGGTGGGCTCACATGTTTCCCTGTAGGGGTAAGGCTGATGTTGGTAAGTGAAAATTAAATGTCTCTTGCTAATCCCCTCAGGGTGACAATACCTGTCAGATGTAGCCATAGCTTGCACTCAAATCTGTCTCACGTCCTTCAGGTCTTGAAAGTAACAGTTATCTTCAGCACCTCTGGGCTGGTATACTGTCACTGAGCTGAAAGAGACCTGAAGCTGCCAACAGCTCCTGCAAGATGGGATGGAGGAAACAGAAAGAGAAATATAATAAAAAGAGAAAATGAAAGAAGGAGGAGGGAGCCCCATTAAGTTTACTTGTTGGTAAACTTTCCCTACCTTCTTTGGTTTGTTCATTCTTTTCTGGCTCAATGGAAGGTTTCCCAGTCTTATTTTTCTTTCCTCCAACATCATTTCCTCCCAAATTTCCTTACGAGAATCTATGTAAGTATTGGAAAAGCCTTTCTAAGCTGAGATGTAAGTCAACAATGCCTTGCTTTATCCGCAAAGCCTGAAACTCTGTTTCAACAGGAAATTAAATGAGTTTAACACAATTTCCCCTGGACAAATCTACACCAGTTACACACCTATTTTTCCCCTTTTTTATATCTTTTGTTGTTGTTGTTATTATTTTTTCGTTGGTTGGTGTTTTTTGGGGGTTTTTTTGTGTGTGTGTGTGTGTTTGTTGTTGTGGGGCTTTTTGTTGTGTTTTTCTTTTTTTCTCTTCTTTTCTTTCTTGCAAGGGCATACAGACTAGCAGCTGACTGGTTGTTGGTGTAGCTGAACTGCCAGCTGTGTCATCCCTGAGATCATCTTGGCTCTATTCCTTTGAAAGAAGTTGCACTGTTTACCTTTTGAATGACCTTCTGGTACTTCTCGTATTCTCCAAAAGATCTTAATAACTCAAATTTACCTAGACAGGATTTAAAGGGCTTAGGACACCAAATAAATAATAAGTTAAAGTACCCAAAAGGAAAGGTTGAAGCCTTAAACTGACAGCAAAAGTGAATCTCCAAAAAAGAGACAGAGGACCCTTTCTTTACTGGCATCAGATCTGTCCTCAGGTAATTTTTTGAGGTCACTGGCACTGCTACAGATATAGCTGCTTTGAGGACAAAGTTTCTATGCAGGTTTGGTTACAAAGAATTTTTGGAAAGTTGGAAATGGAGGCTAGTGCTTGGGTCCAAGAACTGTCCTTGATTGCATTTCCTTGTCTAAAAGACGTCAGAGAGTACAGAGATAATCTATAAATGAAGAATTTATAAAATAAAGGGTCAGTGGGTTTTCTTGATCTAGAGCTAAGAATCAGGGCTGCAGCCAAGGTGCCTAGAGATATGGGTGACAGTAATTAGTTTCATGCTGTGTTTAAAAGATAACATTTTAGATGTAATCACCAACAGAGACAAGATAACAGAGGATGGGTTCAAATAACATACATAGAGAAAGAAGGTACATCAGGTCAGCACTGTGTAAAATATTCAGTTTTTCTTTTGCCTGTACTTATTAATGAAATGTGTAGAAAAATATGTCCAAATTTGATGCAAAATTTGTTTTACTTACTGTGCATGGGACATGAACTTTCATGGTGGAAGCAGCATAAACTTCAGGGCAAGGTTTAGGTGTAAGGCTTGACACTGCTCACTCTCCCTGGACTTTTAAAAGCCCCATTTAAAAAAAAGACTCAAACTGCTGCCTTCTTAGCTGACTGACGATCTTTAACCTTGGAGGTGCCCAGATGGTTAAGGTTGTAGGTAGGTGGTTATTAATTGATTTGGTTTGAAGATTCACCTCCCTGCTTCACACATGCTCCCCAGAGTGATGTGTCACAGCACCAGCTCTGGGATGGGGAAGGACACTAGCAGCCTGGGGGGACTGCAGTAGGAAAGTAGGATTTGGAAGATGAAGGAAGGAAATAGGATCTTGTTTCCCCTTACTACCAGAGCAACACAGAAAAGATGGACAAGGCAGCACAGCACACCCTGTGTTTCAGAATGACCATCTGGAGTAAATGAGGAAACAATTTCAAGCTGGGTTTTCTGTGTCATGGTGAAGTCATGTCTGTGGATGCTAGAAAAAGCCTGAGTAAAGAACTCAGGCATGTTTACAGCAAGAGAGAAAGTTTTCTCACGGTTTCGCTAGTATTGTTTATGAAACGGTTTCTGAAACTATGAAAACATGGTCTTGCAGCTGGTGTGATAAAACTATTATTAGTTAACCAATAGTTGTATAGTGTGTTCATCTTTCTAACCAATAGCATGACACCTGTACACAGGGCTTATAAAAGATGTGTAAGTTTGAAATAAAGTTAGTTGGAGCCTGATCTGCGTTCTGTGTGTTTCATCTTGTCTCCCCTGCTTGGGAGCAGGGAAAACAGCGACACATGTCTTCCAACCTGCTCCTGGGAAGTGTCTGTCCAAGGCACAGCAGAGTGAGGAGGAAGGTAGCTCAGTAGCAGCCAGGAATGGAAACTATTCTCAGAAGGTATTCAAAACCAGGAGGTGAATACCTGTTAGTGCAAGCAGGAAGAGGCTAAAAAAGGCAAGCAGTGTCAATTACACAAGCTGGGATCGTAAGGCTGTTCCTTTTCCGAGAGAATATCAAGCACCCTGATTGTGAGCTTTGGTAAGGCAGTAGTTTTTTCAGGTTCACTTCAGGCTCATAGAATCACAGAATCACTAAGGTTGGAAAAGATCTTTAAGACTGTAACCTTAATTACTGAGCAGGATGAAAGAGACAGCTATACCTAAAAGATATGTAAGATGTACATACTTAAGAAGGCTTACTGCATCTATGTAATGTTCATAGTGTGCAACTTTTTTCTTGGTTAATGGAAGAAACATTCTATTTCCAACAGAAATCAGGCAAAAAACTTTTCCATTTTTGCAGAAAATGTAATTTCCTTTATGCTGTATGCAGATAGGAGTTTCAAAGGCAATAGGTACTTGATAGGAAACTGGTAGCAGGTATCAGCCCTGTACCATGTGTAGGGAATGCTCTGTGTCCCAGAAGAGGATTCCCAGTATCTAGTAGACTGGACAGGGGCTGCCTTCATGAACCACTGAGTTTCAGGCTTATCTGAGTAACTGCTCTGCACAAATAGGCAGCTGAGATGTCTTTCCTAGAACTAACCCAATGAGCTTAAGGGAATGCTTCTCAATTAATGAACAAACTATGTTCCAGGAGCATAGGAATTACCCTCATGTTTCTTCGGCATTTTCATTACCTTAGGCAGTACAGTAAAGAGGAAGCTGAAGGTCACTGATAAGACAGGAGGATTCAATCTGAAACAGTTCCTTCTGTTAGTCTGAAACTAAGGTATTTTCTCTTTTTTGGAGCATAAGTATTCCTGGATTCTCAAATCAGAATCTCCATTATATTTCATTGACACTTAGCTTATTTTACAGAAAATGTGTGAATGAATGACATGTTTTCTGGTTCCATAAGTCTTTTCAGGATACTTTCCTTTTTCAGCTAGATGTTCTGAAATCCTTTCAATAGCTTCCTAAATTACCCTTTACTACTACTAGCAAAAATATCACTGCAGAAAACAAGAAACAGTACAATATTGAGAAAAGAAATACAAAATATACAGACAAGCAACAGGGAAAATAGTCATGACCTTTTTATTTATACCAGGCAAACTTTACAATACGTGTTATATGTGCTCCATTTTTTATCAGTGTCTCTGGGACAACTGCCAATACACTAGCAAAGCCAAGTAATAGGGAAAGCAATGACTACTCCTTGAACATCATCGTGATAGCAGATTTTCCATTTAGCAAGACATACATAAAATGGTAAATCCTGAACAGTGGGATTCAGACTGAATAGCTGGTAAGTCAAGGGCCTAATTCATCACTGCATTACTCTTATTTTACAGAATACTTCTGTCAAACGCAACATATTTCTACAAGCATAAAAGCCAAAGAACATGTTGGTGAGTCAAGAGACTGAGACTGGCACAATTGATAATTTTTTTTAGTGTTTTTTCTTAATCATTTAATGTATTTCCAGATTGTTTTTCTGCCTCAAGGAAATAGTAATTTAAGATCTGATTCTTCCCAGAACGTGTTCCTTCCACAAATACTTTTTATGATAAAAGGAAGGCAAGGAACCATATAATAAATACAGGGAGCATGAATAAAATAGATGCACAGCAGCCCAGCAGACAGGTCACACTGCCTGGTAATGGTCATGAAGACTAAGGAGGAGGTGCAATATTAGTGCCTGACCCAAACCCCAGTGAAATCAGTGAGTTGGTGAGCACAGAGAGGCTCAATTCTTCTCTGAGTTTAGAGACCAATACTTTAAAAACACCATGATCACATTTACATTTGGAGTGTCAGCCCTGCCCCCTCTGCTGTGCACCATTCAAAGGCTTGGCAGAGAAATCAACACAGGAAGGTGTCAGGCTGTTTCAGTCTAAGACAATGGCCATTTAAAAGTTTTGGCCAGCATCAAAGAAAGGACAGACAGTATTAGACAGACAGTATTGGAAAGAAATAAAAGTGGCAAACTTAGCATCTGGAAAAAATTATACAGTGGAAGACTCATTGCATTTTGCTGACAACTTTAGATGGGTGTCTCTTGACACTCCCCTTGACTTCCTCAGAGAGCAAAGTCCAGCTTTCCCCACCATACTCTGGCAGCCCCAAGCCATCATGGACTAACTGGAGACTCGATTCAACAGGGATTCCAGATATTGAACAATGCTTAGGCATCTAAAAATGTAAGGAGTGATTCCAGCTTTGAAACACAGATTTCTGGACTCCTTCAAAATGTCCTGGGATACCTGAGACACCATTCTTGACCAGAGAGACATGACATAGAAGAGAGTCTGGGAAAGCTGCATATTCTGTGGCAGTGTTGGAAGCCTGGCAGGGTGCCTGAGGTGTTCTGCATGTCACTGGGTACACATGTTTGATGGGTACACTCTGTCTGAAGTATGATGGGGAAAAAATCCTCCCATATAGTGCATGGATGGCAGTCATCCTGCTGCCTCAGGTTTCAGGGAGGCTGAGTCACATCAGGAGCTTCCTATCACTTTCAGCTGAGTATGGAGTGGTTTAGAGCCATCATTCTGATAGCTGGAATATATGGAACTCCAATCCTCTATATTTCAAGAGTATATTGCAAGCAAGAGCCTCACTTGTGAAATAAATGGATTGGCTTACATGATGATTTTGATAGAACCATGGAGTTATAGACTACCATGTTGGAAAGGACCTCAAAGATCCCTCGGTACAACCTTGTTTTGCAGATGCACAGTCTAGACAATATAGGCCAGCACCCCATCCAGAGAAATCTTGACAATGTCTACTACTTCCCTGAGGAGATTTTTCCAACAGCTGATTATTCTCATTGTGAAATATTTTCCTCATGTTCAGTCAGAATCTCCCCAGGAATAACTTGTATCCATTACCCTTTGTGTTTTCCATGTGACTCCTTGCAAAAAGGGAGTATCCAACTTCTTTGTAGCCACCCTCTAAATACAGGAACAGTATTTAATACACTGATAAGGTCTTCCCTAAGCCCCAGGGATGAAGAAACATGTTTTTCTCATCATTTCCTTCCATGGAAATCTTCCCAGTCCTTTGATCATCATTGTGGCACTTCTCTGGACCTTCCCCAGTCTCTCCACAACTTTTCTGCATAGCAGGGACCAAAACTGAACACAGTGTTCCAGGTGTGGCCTGACAAGCACTGAGTAGAGTGGGACAACAATTGCTTTCTCTCTGCTGGTCATGCCCTTGTTGATGCAGCCCAGCATCCTGTTGGCTTTCTTTGCCACACCAGCACGTGTTCATATGGAGCTTGCTGTCCACTGGGACCCCAGGTGCCTTTCCACAGAGCTGCTCTCCAGACAGGCAGATCCCAGCCTGTGCTGCACTCCTGGATTCTATTTTCCCGTGTGCAAGACCTTACATTTGTCCTTGTTGAACTTCATAAGGTTCTTGTTAGTTCACTACTACAGCCTGTCCTGGTCTTCTGCAGGGTGGCTCTCCCTTCCCAAGTGTCCACTTCCCCACTCAGTTTGGCATCATTGGCAAACTCCATCAGGGCAGATTGATCCCATCACCCAGATCACTCATGAAGATATTAAACAGCGTTGGGCCCAGTATCAATCCCTGGGGACCCTGTTGGTGGCACTGTCCAGTTCGAAAAGGATTTACCACCCCTCTCTGGGTGTGGCCAGGCAGCCAGTGCCCACCCGCTGCACAGACCCCTTGTCTCCACCCTAATGCATCCGTTTCTCTGGAAGGAGCCTGTGGGAAACTATATGGAACCTTGGAGAACCCTTGGATTTTTGTGGTGGGTAATCTAGTAAAGACAATCTCGGTAGCCTAGGCAGTTTTCCAATCCTGAATTAAGCCACTTAATTCAGATTAATTGAGATAGAAAACAGGTAATGGGGTTTATTTCAGTTTTATAATTCTCTGGAGACAAATGGTTCAGCCAGTATTTGAAGTGCCAAGTATACTTCTAACTAAACATTTAAGTTAATGCTATGGTGGGATTAGAATATCTCAAAGGGCAAATGTGATAGGCAAACAAATATACTGTGAAAGAGAAAGCACCTCTAGAATACTTGACACAGAAGAGGTTTTGAAGAACAGATGAGAGAAATACCTGGCAGAGACCACAAAGAAATAATTGATCCCACCATGAACTGGGAAGAAAGATTCAATGGCATTTTACAGACTTTCTGTTATTTGATTAATTCCCCCGAGAGCCCTCAATATACCATGACATTCTTCATAACCTCACAATTTCTTCATCCTATGACCTCTACACAAACCACTTTTCTTTCCTACTTTCAATGGGTTTCTTCTCCTTTTAAAGTACCAGGCAACAATATCTGTAAATAACACAAAGAAACACCTTAGATCAATCTATCAAATAATTAAAGCTGTTTTGGTGGATTTTGTTTCTTGTTGTTGCTGGGATTTTTTAACTAAGAAGAGTGAAAAATAAATAATATGCTCTGGATGGCAACTAGTGTTTTTATTTAATTAGGTGAACATACACAAAAGGACATCCATTCAAAATGTCTTATAATTTAAGATATGTAAGATGAAAATTCAAGTTATTTCACTTGACAGTGTGCTCCAAACCTTGTCTTTCTGCTGTTCAGAACTGCATGGAAGGTGAACTGCCTCTGGCTCCAATTCTAATCTCACTTGTGCTAATGTAAATCCAAAATAACCACTCTGAAGCCAGTTTAAAATGCTGTAATTGAGGGAAGGATTAAAGCTTTAAGGGCATTTTAAAAATAGGGATTTAGGTACCTAGTCTCTGAAATATCAATTTAAATCAGATTAAAATTTGACAGAGGAATTTATCCTGTTGTCAGTTATATGTTACCATGACCTCAGTAACATTCATTGCCTGGGTGTTTCAAAGATAAAAGCCCAGTTTTGTATCATAAAATTTCTAACCTGCTGATGTAAATGTTAACAAAATGCAGCTTGGCCCTTACCTGGCATCAGAAATATATTTTCATTTTTGGTTAAGGCTCTTAAACTACGAAGTTGCAATCAATGCAAGTACTTGTATTTTCTTTCTTACTGATACTGGGCATCTTTGAGTATTTGTTTCATATTTTCAAGGAAAATTCAGCATCTTAGCATTTCTTCTTAGCTGATCTTGAATGAACATACATTTCCTTTACTTTTCCCTTTTGTCTGTCCTTGTTGACCATGCAGAGATGTTCAGTCAGTAGAGGCAGCGAGATTATTCACTTTGAATGAATTATCAGATACAGTCAGCTCTGTCCTCAATACTTCAGTATAGAACTTACATCTAAAAATATTTCATTATTTCCAAATATTCTTGATAGTTTACATGTGTTTAATTCAGTAAAGAGCATTTTTTGATGCTTCTATTAGACCACAAATTACTTATTATTTTCAGTGTACCATGGTCACCTAGCATTATTTCTTCTCCCTAATTAGATGATTGTATTATTTGAATCAGAAATTAAAAGAAGGCAGATAGGGATCCTTAATAATTAGCATGTCTCTGTAAAACGTTCGTGATAAATTTCAGCTCTAGCACAAGAACATTCTTATTAACCACTTTCATATTAAATTATCTTTCTGTTTTCACTGCAGAATATTTGAATCATCTGAAGTCTGAAATGCTTCTTTACAAAGAGATGTTGGTACATGGTTAACCTGCTTCGTGTGGTCGATCCACTTTTGGATCTGATGGGGGTGGCTGACTGTGGCTGCTGAGGGGCCTGGGGTGACTAACCCACGGAACTGAAGTGATGGGATGCAGCAGATGCCTCTGCTGACATGGGGACCATGGGACAGACCTCTGGTGAGCAGAGTCACCATGCTGCAGTCAGAGAGGAGCTGTGGCAGAGGTTCAGAGAGCTGAACATAAATGTCTGGGTGACTCAAAGGCATCTCAGACCTCCATGTATGGGACACGATCTGCAGACTTTCTTGTGAATGTGAGTCAAACAGAAACACCTAAAATGGCACGGGTTGCAAAGCGTGGGCAGCTGAGCCCTAGCCCTCACAGGCAGGGATGCCAGCAGGTGACTCAGCCGACAGCCACTAAGGGCGCAATTCAGCTCAACAAATGTTGGGATCCAGCCCAGTTGCACACAAGACATTGAGGCCCATGAGGTGCAGGAACCTTGGGGGATGCACAGCCTTCTAGGACAGGCACTAGGTGCTGTGCTGGGTGTGAGAGAGCATCTAAAATGATGACAGATGTCGATGCTGAATCAACTGAATAAATATTTAGATGGCTATTTTAGGATGAACTGAATCATTCCCCAAGCTCTGGTGGTTGTTTTGACTTAATTACACTGGCTATAACAATAGACCATATGCAGGTGCCTGCTTGTGAACATGGTTCTGAAATCCTGCCCTTGTTGTCTATACACATCTATGTAGACATTGAATAGGCAAATTCTGACTACTCACATGTCTACTTGAATTGAAAACTAATTGGAGATCAGTGTGACCTTCAGGCAGAAATCAAAAAGGGGAGCAGAGGGGAAAGAACCTGTGAAATGCAGAAACTATAAGTGGGTATATGTGACCAGGGAATCTTTGTCTAAAGAAATACAAAATCTGTAGCCTAAATTAAGCTATAGAACAGCACTGGTGGGCAGAACACCCAGGAACTAAGAGAAAGGCTCAAAAGTGTAGGATATGAAACTAGAAAATGTTAAGATAATAGAGATATGTCCCACTTGTCATGCAAATTATAACACAGATATTGAAAAGTATGCACTGATGAGGAGCAGCAGAAATGAAGAAAAATGTCATGGGGGAGTACTGTAAAGAAGCAAGAAATATGACTGAAAGGAATAAGAAGAGAAAATATGGGGGAAGAGGAATCTGTTTAAGTAAAATTCAGTTCAGAGAAGGACAGCTGAAAAGGTCTTAGCAGAATATTGCTATGTGTCTGACAATTTCTTACATTTAGAAATGTACAGAGATTGCAGTATTATTAGGGAGAAATACTGTCAGATACTTCAGTGGTATAGTATAGTGTAGCAGGATGACCACATTTTTTACAGTTTGGCCTTAGACTGTGTGTGACTCATAATCCTATATTGCTCCTAGATAATATGAAAGTAATTGTTACATTAGCTGGTAATGTTGCTCATAATTTGATTACATTTAATAAGTTTCTGTAAGTGGATAGGCTAAAAAAAAAAGCCTCCAAGTAGTTTTCTAAATACATTACTGTTATTATTTCAAAATGGCGAACTTTGATAAATTAAGGGAAGTAAAGGGTGAAGTGGATTGGATTTGCATTGGATTGGTGGTGAGCCCAAAGTCATGAGTGCCAGGAAAGCATAGAATTTCCTCAATCAACAGAACAAAATTTATTTGGACTTTAAATCTCCAGTGATGGGAAGAAACATGTCTGAAAGGGCTTCTTAAGGAGAATGGCAAGGTGTGATGAAAAGGAGAGAGATGACAAAACAGCCTTCAAAAATGTCAGAGCTAAGAAGCAATTTCTTAATGCTTTAATAAAATAGTTTCTTGTACCACATTCTTCTCAACTTCTAATTTCTTTGTTACCACTCTGCATGCCTTAGATTAAATAAAAAAGAATAGAGGAATGAGGGGAGGCCATTGCTGAGAAGTGTTCTTGAGAGAGTTCTTAAGCCATACTTTCTGTTTGCTGTACAACATAACAGGGAGTAAACATGAATAAATGGCACCAGCAAGTGTCTGAGGAACCCTGCAAAGCGGAAATGACGTTTTCCCAGGGCAATACGTAGCTGCCAGTGTAAGCCTTTTTGTGTCTCTCCCTGGACCCATCACGTGGTATGGAAGGCTCAGAGAGACAGCTGACTCTGGAAGTGAGGAGTATCTGCTCCCTGGAACTCCTTCCCACAGCAGAAGGGTGTCAAGAACTGGTGGTGAAAACAGTTTGACATGATGTGTTTTCTCATGGTTCATGGAGACTTTCACAGAAACATGTTTGCAGGAACTCCAGATGTGTGAGATGACCTGGGGGGAGACCAAAATATCCAAGCCCAGAATATATCTGCCCAGACAACAACTGACTTGTGAATGCTCTACTGCCCTGTGCCAGGCCAGGCATTAGAGTCCATGCTACAGATCCTCCCTGGTCACCACCTCTATCTGGATGTTTGCCAGGGTTTTTTAATGCGGGAAGGGGAGGAGAGTAAAACCTTTAGAGGTAGAAGATGAAAAATTCTTATTAGCACTCACAGTCTGCTCTGTGTTTTGAGATATCAGATTCTATGGGAAGCCCAGAGGGACAGATGTTCTCTCCTGCTTTGTATTTGCACAACACTTAGCAGTGAGAATGACTAGCTCCTATTTGGGACATTTGGGAATTAGACAGTACTTCCTCAGACAAATGCATCATCCCCTTTAGCGGTTACTGGAATCTGAAGTGTGCTTCAAAAGGAAAAAAACCATTAAAACCATTCCCAAAAAAGCAAAATACTGATTTTGCTTTAAGAAATCTTGAGGGTAATATGTTTCCTTTGCCTAAAGAAAATCTCTTGGCTATAATGTAATTTCTGATCTTATTATGTACTTCCCCACTAATTATTACTATTCCTTCTCAGTTTGGACTTTAATTATAAAATATCAATTACAATTTCTGCATGTTTATTGGATGGAACGGCTATCCGATCCAACAATTATCTGAAGTACTACACTGAATTCAAGCTCACAGCTCTGTCTTTTTAAAAGGAAAAAAAATGAAAACCTGCCAGTCCCTGACTGACCACAGAAGATAATTCCTTCATACCAGTTTTGATAATAAACTATGAAAATTGACTTCTGAATATCCATTAAGGTGTTTTCCAAAGCAATTCTCCAGGTTTGCTAAATTTTTTTAATGGTTATTTTTATTGAAGTTATGAAAAACTATTAGAAAAGGTAATAGCATAACTTTCAGCATGGGAAAACGATGAGATGGAATATTTTTATTACACAGATTTGAATGTGTTTGATTCAGCTATTCCGCTGCTTCATCAAGTGCAGCTGCTGGCCCCTGCTACTGCCGCTGGGCTACACTGTCCAGGAAATGTCCGGATTCATATTCCAGGGATGAACGGCTAAAAGAGCTCCAGGGCAAGTGTGTGTTTTAAACAGCACTCTGGCTTCATTAGAGAAACACACAGGAGTACAGCACCATTCACTTCAGAGGTGGTGATTTTTGCATTTGCATTGACAAGGAATATCATCCTTGCTGCCTGTTTTTTCCAGTGCTTGGGATAAAAGCATCACACCTCCAGACTGCTGGCTACAGTAAGACTGTTCTTGCAGTAAACCATGTCAGCATGAATAAGGGTGGCAGGAGCTAGTCCTATATTGAATGTGTGGATGGTTGGAGACCTCCATGCAAACCTCAGAGCATCACTTCTCCTTGCTGAGTTTGTTTTCTGCCACAGCACTATTAAGTATGTTCAATTCTAATTAAATTACCTGAGCTGGTTTTGCTGCAGTGTGCTTGATACAATGAGAAATCTGTTCAGAGTCAAAAAAACCACACCAGCATTGTCAGAGCCATGCTAGTGATTGCTGGGGGTGGGGATGGGTGGGGAAGTATCCCACCATTGGTGGATTTTCCTGTGGCAATAGCTGGATGTGCCTTCCTCTTCCATCTGCTTGATCTCACACAATACATATTCATATGTGTTTTGCATGCAGCCTTTCTTGTGCTTGTGCCCCATGCCTCAGGTGAGAACTTCCCCTCAAGTTGTTCTTGCTGTTCCTGCCTCTCTACTCCAAAGGGCACCTCCCTGCCCAGCCCCTCCTTCCTCATTTTTTGAGCTTTTGCTGTCTCACCAGTGAAACTCTAGATCAATAACCAGTTATGTTGGGTAGAGCTGTGACAAAGCGAGCAAGGCTCTTCAACAATGATGCTCTACCCTAATGAAGTCTTTCATGCCATGCCAAGATCCTTTCTGCCCTTCATCTTCCTCTTTCTCCTTCCTTTGCTAAGTACTTAACTGTCTCAGGACTTCTAACAAAAGGCCAGGGGTGCTTTTTCTCAGTCTTTCTCTTTACCTCTGCAGGCAGGAGCACAGCCATGACTCCTGGTCTCTCCTTTTGGGGCTGGGGCTGCTGCTGAGATCTTGAAACATCCCCATGTGCTCCTATGCCCTGCCTTGGGACTTGCCTTTGGCACATCCTACAAAAGTCTGTAAACTCTTCTGGTCTATGAGAAGGAAAGGAAAGAGAAAAGGGAAGAAAGATGGATGATGAGGAAGAACAACACATCAAGAGGTAGTTGTGGGTAAGAAAATGAGTAGCTGGACTGAGAGCTGCAGAACAGGCAGATTGGGAGGCATAGCGTGGACACAGTTTAGACACCATACTGCTCAACTCTTCCAACACACACGAGACTTCTCAGGGGTACCAGATAATACGAGTTTGTGAGTCAGTTTTTAGTGGCTGGAAACAGAGAAACCACTTGTAGGGTTTGTTCTGTAAAATATTTGCAGCTGCTGTTTCAGCCAAGTACTAATTTTCATACACAGAAAACATTCATATACAAAAAACGTGATAATCTAGAGCCACACAGAGTTGGCAGAGAGCAGTGTGTACATGAGGGAGGTTGACTGAATATTCTCTTTATCAGTGCAACCTCTTGGTTGTTGCAAAGCTGATGGTCACGTTGCCTAGCAGACTGGGGAGATGCCAGATGAATTGCTCAGCAAATGGCTGTATATGGATGGTGACATTTCACCAAGCAGTTAGATGAGAAGTATTTGTGGATAGAAGCCACCATTTTTTGTACATCTCTGTTTGTACATCTCTTAGCACAGTGAAATCCTGACCTTTCCTGTGGATGGCAAAGTGTTGCTGTGCTACAAATGAGTAACAAAAAGCACAGCAGGATGAGCTGATTGAAGGATGTCCTGTTAGCTGTATGAATGCATATGGCTGACAACATACGTCATGGTTGTATTACAGCTTCTTGTAGGTCTTTAGCATTGCTGCCAATTAATGCTTTTCAGTGCTTGCACTCGTACTTAGGTATCCCATTGTTAAGGGGTCAGTGAGGCTGCTTGCCAGCAGTCAGCCTGATACCACGCCAGGGTGAGCCACACCAGGACTTGGTGTGCTGCTCATGTATTTGCTGTAGTCAGCTGAATGGGACCACCATGGACAAATGCTTCCATGGTGTGAGCTGCATGTAGCACCCAGCCGGAATGTGGTACTGTTATTGTCGTGCCCAGCTCAAGTGACAGAAAGGAGAAATCTCTGTGTCTTGGCAAGTAACTGGCATTCTTATGATTGTTTGCAACATGCTGTTGATGATGAATAAATGAGAGCAGGTACAAACATGCTTCTGAGTTCGTGACTGGACTGCACCCTTTGCAGACATGTTTCTGCCTGAACAGGGACACAGCAGTGACTGCAGCATCTTCCCGTTGTTCCTGTCTATCACATTCACTGGCTCAGTGTTTGTGGGTCATGGGAGTAGTCAGATGAGTTACAGTGCTTGCATGCTTCAATTTGTACATTGTAGTATGCCACGACAAGTCACCTCACAGCTTTGTCTAAAGACAACAGGGATGTCTAGTAGCCTTCTACCAGTGCTCCTGCTCTTTACATTTCTTTGCATTTCCATCCCTCATGCTGCTTCTCTGTTACAGTCACACCGAATTCAATCTGTTTGCTCTCATCTGCACAGAAACCTCAGCAGCCACAGACCACAGGGCCTGAGAGTGATTGCGCTTTTGCCTTCTGTTTTTGGGAACAGTATGAATGGTATCCATATTCCTCTGCTCCCCTGCAGTCTGACTTGTCTGACATCAGCCACCCTTTCAAAACCACAGTCACAGAAATCACAGAGTTGTGAAAAATAAAGCTGGGAGGGCATCCAGACTTCCTTAGACTGTTCCATGTTCTTTGACTAACCCTTTCAAAAATAAACTTGCATGTGTTTGCCTGTACAGGATCCTCATTATCCTCAGAAATCTCCCATACCCTGCCCATAACGGTGTGTACCTGTGATTTAGTTCATGTTCCCCTCTATGTTCATTGCTTGCTTGCCAATCTGTTTTTGGGACTCCTTACCTTCATTCTGATGATGAACCCCTTTCTGAAGTGTGGCAAGTAGTTTAGAAAAGCTGCAGTGTACAATGCATCCAACCCAGAGAATCTGACGTCAGACTTCCTGATACTGCTCCAGAAACAAGATTGCAAAACTAATTTTGAGGACTCACTTTTATAGACAAGAATAAGAACATAAAATAAATGAAAAAATGCTCAGGAAGGTCAGAGTAACAGATCCTCTTGCCCAACACACTGTTTATGGTGGTGGAACTGGGAGATGCTAATTTGATGATATATGTGAAGTTGGCCACTTTCTGTAGTCTATTTCCCTCATGCTCCATCAGTATTAAATACCTATCATCAGAGTAGAAAAAAAAAATGTCTGTGAGGATATTAATTTCCTCTAGAAAAAAACACTGGTATATTCTGTAACTGGTAGCTCTCTACTTTAGAGAAGATGAGAAGTGCTCATCTGTGACTACTTCCAAATTAAGGATGAGAGTGACTTCCAATTAATCATACCTGCTCCACTGGGAATGCAGCATGTGCTAGAGACAGATACATCACAGACTCTCCAGAGATAGACCTGATACTGTCTTAAAACTACTTAGGATTTTTCATTCCTATAAAGCTGTTCTATTACTCTAGTTGTCATCAACTTCTCTCTTATTTCCTTGCCAAATTTATGACCAGCAGCAGGTGTTGACCTATTTCTTTTTCACATAGCCTATTCCCTCACTGGTGTTTCACAGCCCAGCATAGAAAGCAGTCTTCCCCTTTCAGCTTCCATTTTGATGGGTTAACCAAGGCAGGCTCTTGAAGCCTTTGTATTTTTCTCTGGATAATATGTATTACATTTCCCTGCCCTTTCTTCCAGTAAAGATTTATTCCTGTCTGGAATGTTTTTCAAATTAGCCTTAATCCAGTTATGCCAGAGTTTAAGGGTTGGGTGAAAATGACAAACTCACTTCACACAGGCTGTATCAAAAAATGACTTCAGGGCAACTGGTTTTAATTACTAGCTTTGGTGAGATTTGAATTATCAAGCTGTTTGTCTCTAGTAAACAGCATCAGTCAGATTTTTAGGTCACATAAAAATGGGCGAGTCAGGAATTCACAGTTAAAAAAAGTACCAAACAACAGAAAAAAACCCAGACGGTCTCATAAGGATTCCCTCACCTTGGGTGGAAGAGTTGTGTAAACCACTGGGGCTTTTCTGGTCTGTTTTTCTTAACTTGCAGCTGCATCCAGCTCAACACAGAAAAACAACATGACCTATTCCCCAAGGCCCATCCCTTTGCAAGCATTAACCTCTCCACCACTTCTGTGCTCTATAGAGGACAACAGTCTTTGGGGTGGGTTCAGCTTTACATAGTCATAATTAAGGGAAGGAAAAAAAGACGTTCTCCGTTTCACTAATCAGATTTTGACCAAGGTTCATTAATATTGTCAATCTAGAAATCCAAGATCACATTTTGCAGGTAGGTATGTTCCCAATGCAAGATCTTGGATGGAGAGAGCATAAGAGACAGTGTAGATCTCGGGGATTTTTTAATCATTTTTCTGTGTAAGTTTTTAGTGCTGCAGAGCCTGGAGCTACACTATCAGGAACAGTGGGAACCCCACTTCAGCAAGGCTGTGAGGGAATGGCTACAGAGGGAGGAAGAAACCAACATAAATCAGGAGAGATATTTTCTGAGAAAAAACATCCCTTCTGAAAAAGTTTATGCACAAAGATCAGAAAGTTCAGTCTTCATAAAGTAAAGATCCTTTGTTTCCAATAAGTGCATATTTTCAGAAAGGTTCATAAGTACACAAAAGCATACCACAGCCAGCTTTAGCATGTGTGATAGCACAGCATAGGAGCAAAGAAGAAAATGTGAATTTTTTTAAACAAAGTGTCTGCTCTAGGAAGTTATCTATCAATACTTTACTAAACTTCTATTTCTGAAGCAGAAAGAAAGGTAATTGGTCAAAAATACTTAACACTGTCCTCAAAGTCACAATACCTAAAGTCTGGGGTTTTTTTTTTAAATTTTGTATGGAGACATGGTTATGGTGTGGACAATGCAGTTGTGCTAATAAATCTCTTTGTCAATATTCACATACAACACCTCTCTTTCCGGCATCCATTCTCAACTGTGATACACCTCACACAATAGAGTCATGAATTAATCTTTGACTCTACTTGAACAGCAGTTGTTCCTTTCATTTTATGGAAATTCACTGACCTGAGAGTTTTCCAACACCAATATAATCTGGATATAATATTTTAAGGCACACTTACATGTGCTGATTGCATCTGCAGAAAGGTAACTAGCTATTAACACTCTACCCATCTCCATTTCAAGCATATTTATTCCCATCCTCATTTTTTTGTGTAGCTTATACAAGCTTTAGGATATTGGGTTGGTCTTTGATCTTTACGTGTAAGAAAAGCTGGTCACTTTTCAAGAGTGACAACGCACATTAAGAATCTTTCAAAATTATAACCTCAGAGTGTTTTAACGCCTGATCTGGAGGAATTAGCTGGGAGGTGAAAGTGTGAATTCTGCAAATCTACTAATTTCTGTCCATTACAAGGAGACAGTTAAGAGGGGGCAGGGAATGCCACAGAAGTTCTCTGTCCTTACGAGCCTAGCAGCTTCCTAGAGAGTCCATGTCACACAAGTATATATATATACACTTATGTATGTAGGTATAGGTGTGTCTATATACATATATGTATGTATGT
>WEKY01010836.1:0-38543 GCA_013390045.1 Picathartes gymnocephalus
TTCTCCAGGCTAAACACCTCCAGTTCTTTCATCCTTTCTTCGTAAGAGAGGTGCTTAATCCCTCTAATCCTCTTGATGGCCCTTCTCTGGAATTGCTCCAACTGGTCTATGTCCTTCCTGTGCTGAGGACCCTTGAGCTGGATGCAGCACACAGGTGAGGTCTTACCACAGCAGAGGGGCAGAACCACTTCCCTCAACATGCTGGCCATGTTACTTTTGAACATAGGTCAATAAAACAATATCTATGCATTTCATACAAGAGATATCTAACAGATACATAATGGGGTGCTTTTATCAGTTGCAGAGCTGAAAGCCCAAATAAGGAGCTCTTCTGAAGATTTTCCATTTTTATCAGAAAAAAGTCTGATGGTATACTTGAATGTTTACATCCTGTTTTCTACTTCTTGGCACTGTGGTCTTCCTTCTGCTGCTTCTGGTAGAAAAATAAGTTCTTGATCTTGTTACAAATGCATGTGCTGTATTTCAAAGGACAGACTAACATTAGGTTTGCATGTTGTATTAGTAAGGGCAAGGTTAAGTATGTTTAAAGAGATACTGTCTATTAATCTGAAGTGAATTACCGTGGAGATGTTGGATTTCTTCCCAGAGATAAAAAGCAGTTAAGCTACCTCTCCAGCTACACTGACTGATTATGTATTAGACTTATTATTAATTGTCTGGGTTTGTTTATTTGGTAAAAATAGGGAAGTTACAGACAATTTATTCCTTTTGTAGTAAATAAATAAGTGAATAAATAATCCCAAATCTACTGGGTAGACTATCTCTCAGATGAAAGAAGAGCTGTGATCAAATTACAGCTATGGATTCTGGCCATTACCTGGCATGAATATATCCACCTAACAAAACATTGCAAAGTTCTATCATTTGATTTCAAATAGAAATAATGCAGAAAGACCGCTGATGATTATTTCAGTATTATTTATCAGTTCTTAAGGGAAGTTTTTAATGTGCTTTTGAGGACACAGTTCTCTTAAATGTCTGGCATGCCTAAGGCAATGATCTCTTCATTTCGGTTACATTTCAATTGTTGGGTTAAGGCTTAATTTAATGCCTTCTGCTTTTCTTATGATGACAATTAGTGAATTATTTTTTGTTAACCTACTCTATGCTAATTAATAATTTGTGTTGGAGTTGCATTGTCAGCAAGGCTATAGCATATCCTCCTTGAGCTGATTATAAAGGGGTTGTCAAATTTCAGTGATGAGACAACAAGGTTATCCAGGTTGCTTTACATTTCTAATACAAATAATTTGAAAATCATGTTAGGGCTTGACTCAGAGTTTTGTTCAAGCTTTAAAATATAGAATAATCTCTGGGAGCAGATCCTTGACCTTGTATTTAGGACTGCTATTTAAGTCAGGGAGCTGTCTAACTAGAAATGGAAAAGGACTTGAGAACTTGCTTACTTTGCAGGTGTGAATGTTTAGACATTTATAGTTATCTCTATTGCCACGGATTGGGTAACTTGGTAGCATGCATTCTAGAATTGTGATAAAATCGAATGAACATAAGGAAGACAACATCCACACGCTTCCATGTCTCCACAAGTGTCTAGCACCACCAGAATACTTACATTTATCTTCTTCATTAGTTCCTCATTTTTTTTCTCTTGCTTACTTGCACAACATATGGGAGAGGGTTGAATTTATTCTTGATTGCATAATCATTATAATTAATTCCTCACCTCATCAGCCAAGAGGTTGTACAAATAACTTCCAATTTGCTATGCACAAAATGAATGATCTCAGAATTTTTCTTTATTCAAATGCTGTAATTATCATATTTCGTTATGAATTTATCACCTGCTTATTTTAAATCCTGAGCTGTTCCAAGTCCTGGCATTCAGGACAAACAGTAGTTGCTCTTAGGAGCTGTGCTGTACCATAGCATAGCATATTATCAAGTTGTCCAGGGCAGTAGGATTAATAGCTTGGTTAGTGCTGAAAGCCTTAGATCTACATTTTACAATGTTTCAGTGTTTTACCTCTGACAATATATATCCTGTCTCCATGGATACAGAGTCCTCCCCATGTAACTGATTTGAAGCTGTCCAAAGGACAGAACATGCCTTAATGGGGTGGAAGTATATTTGTCCATCTGAAGCAGACATCCTGGTTCAGTTTCCTCCGCAAGGCATCATTGCAATCCCTGAAGGAGTTCTGGAAACCATCCAATCTTCACTACGTATAATGATTGAGGGATTTGCTTCAAAACAATTTGATTTGCTACTGAACCAAAACCAATAAGTAAATACAGCCACAAGTTTCCAGATCATGTTAAAACTCTCTTAGTGCTTATTATAAAAGTATTATATTTCTCAGCTGTAAATTCTATAATCAGAAAGCCTTACCTCTGGAATACCATATGTGTTTAAAAATTTTTCAGTAACTGATACAGACATAGACTTTATTTTAAACTGGTTATATTATGGTATATTTTTCTAAGTCTACAAAATATTTGATTCCTCTTTTCATCATCACATTTTATCTCCGATGAAAGTTCAGTCTTGAACAACTGGAGGGAAACACTGCCTCCATGGAAAAAAGGTGTAATAAAAACCCATTAATTTTTAGTCAATCAGAAACAAAAAACTACTCAATATTCTGTCCACACCATGCAATGAACAAACGACATATGTTCACAAGAAATAATGGTGTGAACCGTTCATCACAAAATAGTTCACACATTAAATATATTAATTTTCAAAGCAGAGATATAGTCTAAATAAGATAATTAGTAACACTACGCACAGTGGTGAAAGAAAGTTCAGGGAAGTTTCAGATAAGTGGAGAAACTGAGCAAGAGAAAGCCTTACAAACAATTCATAAGAGATCATCATAATGTAAAAGCTACACTAGAAAGTGCAATTGCTGCCTTTTCTCACTAGAGGGGGGTAAGTCTTAATACTCCTGGCAAGATGCTCTGCAAGAGAACTGGTTGGAGAAAAGGTATCAAATGTTTATCCATACCTGAGTATATGTTTTGCCATGTTTTTAGGACTACTTATGCACTAAATAATACTTCCCACACACATCAAAAGCCATAATCGGTGCCACAGAGTTTAGTTGGAGGTCTGTCACTAGTGGTGTCCTCCAAGGTTAAATACTGGGCCCAAGCCTTAATGACTTGGAGGAAGGGGCAGATGCCTCCTCAGCAAATTCACTGATGACACAAAGGTGGGAGGAGTAACCAATCCCCCAGGGTGCTGTGCAGCCCTTCAGAAGCACCTTGACAGGTTGGAGAAAAGAGGAGAGGAGCTGTGTGAAATTCAACAAAGGCACATGCAGGATCCTGCACCTGGGGAGGAATAACTCCATGCACTACTACAGGCTGGAGACTGACCTGCTGGAAAGCAGCTCTGTGGAGAAGGGTCTGGGCCTACGGGTGGAGCGCAAGCTGTCCATGAGCCAGCAGTGTGTCCTTGTGGCCAAGAAGGCCAATGGTGTCCTGGGGTACCTTAGGAAGAGCACTGCCAGCAGATTGAAGGAGGTGATGCTGCCCCTCTGCGCAGCCCTAGTGAGGCCACATCTGGAGTGCTGTGTCCAGTCCTGGGGTCCTCAGCAAGAGAGACCTGGAACTGCTGAAGCAGGTCAAGCATAGAGTAACAAAGATGAGAAGGGACTGAACCATCTCTGTTACAAGGAAAAGCTGAGGGATCTAGGCCAGTTCAGCCTTGAGAAGAGATGACTGAGAGGGGACCCATCAACATCTCTAAGTATCTGAAGGGAGGTTGTCAAGAGGATGGAGCCAGGCAATGGTGGGTGTTACAAGAAATAGGAGAAGAGGTAAAGGCAGAAACTGACAAACAGGATGTTCCAGCTCAACATGAGGAGGAGCTTCTTTATTCTGCAGGTGACTAAGCACTGGAGCAAATTGACCAAAGAGGTTGTGGAGTCTCTCTCACTGGAAGTATTCAAGAACCATCTGAACACAATTCCATGCAAAGTGCTCTAGGATGACCCTGCTTAAGGAGTAATGTTGGATCAGACGACCCACTGTGTTCCCTTTCCCTTTTACAATTCTGTGATAACTAATCTGAGAGTGAAGTTGAGTAAAAAGCAAAAGAAGTTTAAGTTGAGCACTGAAGTACACTGTCTTTTGCACCAAGATTAAATGAGGCCTTATGCAATGGCAGCCTCTTCCCATTATAGACTCTATTTCCTTATAATATTGATGTACTATGATCCACAAGGTCACTGCCAGCTATGATTTTCTCATGGGGGAAACCTATGATTGTACTTCCTTTAAAAGCACTCAGCTACAAATAACACTAAGAATTACAAGTTAAAAAAAATAATAAAAAAGTGGTTTTTATGCAGTAAGTCACTCACGTTGAAATTTTCTGCATATTCCCACTAGCATTCTGCTGGGAAGAGAGAAAATAAAGGAATCCTTGCAAATAATTAAACATCATTAATTAATTATGAGGAAGGCATGGCAATGTACCTCCAGAGTGCAAGTGCGTTGCATAGCTTGCTATTTTTGCTCTACTCTTTTTGTTTGTTTTTCTTTGGTTCAGTTTTGGGGCTTTGGTTTGGGCTTTTTTTTGGAGGGGGTGAGGGGGGCTGTTTGTTTTGTTTGCTTGTTTTAATATTGGTTTTTATTTGTTATTAATTTCTACACTTTGTGCTCAATCCTGGATTGTCTTTTAATTTTAATTGAATCAGTGTAATACGATTAAATTACTCAGGAAATCTGGACTTACTGCTCTACTTGGAGAAAAACTCCCAATATTTAGGTGTAGAAGAGAGTGGTATTTACTAGCACAAATCACATTTTGTCCCTTCCTGTAAGCAGCCTGAAAGGAAAATTCCCAGAATTCTCGTAGCATGACATGTATTTTTATCACTATATTCACAGTTCTTACCAAGATTTAAATTGAATTTCATATCTTATCTCCAGCATGATGGAAGAACAGCATTAATTTGCTTTGTCCACACAAATATGTATAATTAATGGTTCTAAAGCTCCATACACTTAACCCTTGGGTTCCCAGAATAAAAAAAAAAGCAAGTCTTTGTGTCTACATTTGAGGAATAAATTTCTTCTTTACAACTTTTGCAACCTAATCCACCCTTTTGGGAAGACCATTCCATAATATCTTTACTTGAAAAATCTGAGGAAAGAAAATAACTGGTGGTATAGCACACAGAAATTCAGGTTTCTGTTAAAAGCCTCTATATATCAGTTTGAAAAGGTACAGATTGCAGTGAAGTTCATTTCAGAGGAATCCTGTCTCCAAGTAGCATTCATATTGAGCAGCTGGAGAACGAAGAAGGAAAAAGATGTGAATTTTGGGTTGCTGTGTTTGTTGCTACAAGAATTTGGTTGATTTAGCAATATGATAACAGAAGAATACAAGGAAGAAAGTCTGAAGCCAAATCACAGTCAGAAGTAGTTATGAGGCAAATTACATTTCCTTTTGTTCTGTCTTCAGAGCGAGTAAAGCTAAATGTAATGACTTCACTGTCACTGATTCTGGATGTAGTGGCTTCTGAAGGTTAAAAATAGTTCTAATGCAGTAGCTTAGTTGTAATGATACTAGAATGGCAAAACTTAAGATATGATCAAACAGGCAAAACACTCTTTTTAGAGTACATTTTTCCTCCCAATAGTAACAGAAGCAGGAACAGTATGGCAGCAATGTAAAGAGGCCCTTCCAGTGAAGCATGAAAAACAAAATAAAAAAGAGCAGCTTTTCAGAGGGCAGAAACCCAATTTCTCTATCTTTAGATTTAACCATCAATTTCAAAATTATCAAGTTCTTTCTTAGTTTTACATTTCAATATCATAAACTCTGTTTACAGAAACGTCAACGAGATCATTAATGTATATCCAAATGAGCAGTGATCCAGAACAGAAAGCACTGGTCAATATAAAAGTAACAGCAATGTACTCTCAGAAACCTTCAAGAAATTTTTTGGATGAGAATAAATTTCTTGTCAATATCAGATGAGACAGAAACCTTCAAATGAACACTACATAGGTTCCCAAAGAGATTGTAGCCTCTTGCAATCATTATAGTGCAAAACTCAAGATAAATTACAGATTAAATTTTAATATTAAGTTTGGGTTACTTTCTAAAAGACTGTAATTTTCATTGTCAGTTATTTTCATTTCAGTTATTTGGCTACTTTGGAAGTATAGTTCTCCTCAAAGTATCTAATTCAACATATCCTCAAAGTATTCAAATTTCCTTTTTCATGTTTATGTATTTTCAGAGCAAAAACTGAACTCCAGAAGAGCTCTGTTTAAAAGAAATTTTTAAGGAAAACGCAGAAGATATTAATACAAATTTTGCATTTGTTTTTCCAGTAATCCCCAAACATATAGATAATGTCTGCAGTTTTAGAGCCAGATTTCAAATTTTGTCAGATCTCTAGAGATACTATTGATGTTTATGAGCTTGTGAAAAATACGATAGGTACATTCTGTATCTTTCAGTGCCTAATTACCTTGAAAAACCTGGTCAATTACTTCCTCACTATTTTTAATAGGGATGCCCTTCCTGTGTTTGTATTAATCCTCCCAATGCTATGTGAACAAAAATAGAAAAAAATATTCTTAATGCAGCAACATATCTTGCAGTAACTCATGAATTTCAAAGCACCACATGGTTACAGATCTAGCTAATTAGGCACTCAGACAATGCTAAAGCAAATCTCAGTGTGCAAGGAAACAAACATGTGAAGTGAAACATATTTGCCTCTGTTCATCTATTTGTCTTGTTTTGCTCTTCTCCTTTTTCCACCCCTCTGACAAGCTGCTCTTTTTCATTTTGTTTTTCATGCCTGACTGGAAGTGCCTACTTCACGTTGCTACTGTACAAGCCACACTTCTGTTATTATTGACAAAACATAAGCTCTTTTTACTTCCTTGTCTGTTTGGTTGTAGCTTAGCTTCTACCAGTCTAGTATCACTACAGTTAAGCTGTTATGTTAGAACGGTCTGCACCTTCAGAAGCTGCTATACCCAGGGTATTAGCCAAAGTACTGTGTGTTTGGGTTTAAAACTTTTGCAACTTCTACCTGGTTTTTAGCAGCGATAATATTTCAACTCCATAAAAAAAATATAAATATTTCATTTGGTTTCTCAGTGTTCGCAGACTCCTCATGTCTAGTCAGTTTTTCAGAGTTCTTGTATCATTCTTCTTTTTTTCTCCATCACTGCTGCTTTCATATGCAAGAAATTACAGTTGAGAATTTCCTTTTACAGAACTGTTCACAACTTCGAAAATTCCACAATTTAATATAAGAGAGCCAGCAAGGAAAAAAATCCATTTAAATTTACATTTCCCACTACCAACAGTACAGTTCAGAATTAATTTGATAATCCATATCCTTTTCCCATACAAGCAGCATCTCTTGGACTGCCATACAGTTAACGAAAACTTTGCTCTGAAGAGCTCTGGCCCGTGACAAGAGAACTTACTGTCATCATTTGTAAAATAAATTTCTGGAAATAGTTAAAATCATGATGTATAATGTCTTTCTTCCAGGGAGTTTTATGATCCTATTGCACTCATAGATCAAGATACACTTTTGGATAATTAAATTGCATCAGTCTAAATATATCTAAATGGTAATCAATCAGCCAGAGCTGATTTTCAGGTCAGCTGCTGTGTTTGGCTTTCTCTGTGGATACATTCTTCTCCCTCCAACCTCGTTGACTTCTCCCTAGATCTGAGATAATTGCACAATAGTGTCACATTCATCCTAGTACAGTTGCTTTAGGCAGCTTAACTCACAGTCCTCAGTTCCCCTGAGGAGGCATATTCAGGGAGGGGTGGGCTTTGGTGGTCATAGCTTCTTTATACAGTTTTGCCATAATGGGCAAAAATCCTTCCTAACCATATTTAAGCCATTAACCATAACATTTCAGTCTCTCACAGTGAGTGACTTCCCTGTCTATCTCAACCCATCAGCTTCTGTATAATATTTTTTCTCCCTTTCTTCTGAGAAGTTGGATAGGGCACCTTGGTGGGCACCTGGCAGACAGCAAAGGTCAATCCACCACAGGGCCAAACAAAATTAACTGGAACCTGATAATTTTACCATATGGAATAACTTTTTTACTTTATTCTCTTTAAAAACTTTTCTTTCGCCTTGGATTTTAGAGGAAATCCAAGTTTTTATTATTTTCAATGAATGGCTAAAAATTGGTATTACTTATTTTTATACTTTTGCTAATTAAAATTCTGGACACTTGTTTCTTCTTCTTATTTCCAATTTGCACATTACCTGTATTGGTTTAAGTTGTGCTAACACTCAAATATCCTTCCATAAAATTCTGTCATTTAAGCAAATATAAATGTGACATCTTTAATTTCTGAAATGCAATTTATGATTAGATTTAAATTTTTAAAAGTAAATTAGGTTGAGATACAGATGATTCTTAAAGTACATGTAAATATTTTCATTTGATTATAAAAAGTAATTATGTTGACAAGCAATATGTTTGAAAGTGAAAGTGAGGTTATGAAAAATTAATGTAATCATTGAACTACTTGATAACTCTTGAAAATGTGATAATAAAATAAATCAAGGAGATGTCATTTTGTAGAGCAGAAAAAGCAAGATTTGGGCAAAAGTAAATGTAAGAAAATCAAATGCTGTTACGGAAATAAAATGTTGCCATAATCAAATATAAACTTTAGGCATTTATTTCTGACAAACATATCACATACAATTCCCATACTTATGGACCTGGAACATTTTACCAAAATAAAATTGTTTCCAGGTGATTAACTGGAAATATGCATTGGCTTAAAACAGTCCATTAATGCTTCCTGAATACATGTTCTGTCATGAACCTGGGCTTTCTTAAGAGATCTTATCAATCAAATTCTTCACTCTTTCCTACATGTCATGTTTCCAGACCTTAGCTTCAACAAACTCGAAGAAATCCAAAATAGAACCAAAGCCAAGCTTCTGCATGAAGTCCATACATATCCATTAGAAAGAGTTAAGAAAGGTTCAGCCCATGATATCAGGACTTTTCTCTACAAAAATGTACTTTCTTTTTAGTGGGCACTTTCTTTTTGTTGAATCATAGAATCATAGAATGGTTTGAGCTGGAAGAGGCCTTAAAAATGAGCAGGGATATCTTCCACAAGACCAAGTTACTCAGAGCCCCATCCAACCTGGCCTTGAACACCTCCAGGGATGGAGAGTCCACCAGCTCTCTGGGCAACTTGTTCCAGTTCCTCACTAACCTCATAGTAAAGAATTTCTTCCTAATGCCTAATCTAAACTTGCTCTCTTTCAGCTTAAGGCCGTTCCCCCGTGTCCTGTCTCTACATGTCCTTGTGAAAAGTCCCTCTCCAACCTTCTTGTAAGACCTCTTTAGGTACTGGAAGGCTGCTCTTTGGTCTCCCCTAAGCCTTCTCTTCTCCAGGCTGAATAGCCCAACTCTCTCNTCCTAATGCCTAATCTAAACTTGCTCTCTTTCAGCTTAAGGCCGTTCCCCCGTGTCCTGTCTCTACATGTCCTTGTGAAAAGTCCCTCTCCAACCTTCTTGTAAGACCTCTTTAGGTACTGGAAGGCTGCTCTTTGGTCTCCCCTAAGCCTTCTCTTCTCCAGGCTGAATAGCCCAACTCTCTCAGCCTGTCTCCACAGGAGGTGTTCCAGCCCTGTGATCAACTTAGGCCCTGCTCTGGGCTTATTCCACTAGGTTCATGTCTTTCTTGTTTTGGGAGCTCCAGCACATCAGCCAAAGGTGGTGATGTTAAAACACACAGTCATTCAGAATGTGGAAGGCATGAAATCTGTGCTATGCCATGGCTGTGATGCCATACATCTCACATCCCAGCCAAGTGTGTAGGCAAAGAGAGGACTGAAGCACACTCTTTCTGTTCAAACGCACATAGTAGTTGGAAGGGTCAGAAGGGGAGGAGAAGGGAAAAAAAAGGTCTAGCAGCTGTGCAGTTAGGGCAGTTGTATTCAGCTCTCTGCACTCACTCATTTGAGAAACTTAAATCCAATTATCTCAATTAAAATATATGAACGGTAAGAGTGAAAGGGATGAAAGCTTTACTTGTCCCTCTAAGCAAACCCAGAGTGCTAAATAAGAATTAGCCTGCTTATGTCTTATACACCTTCTGAAGCAGCTCCTTTTCCATTAGCCTTACAAAACAGAACTAGAAAGGGTACATCTATGTAGCTATATTTAGGAAAGCAATCAGGAGCTTTGATTAAGAATCAACTCTTCAGTTCTGAAGACTAGAATAATTATATTGTTTCTCCTTAACATTAGACACCCCAGATCACAGACAAAGAGCTCCACATTTGCTTGCAACCAACAATGCCAGCACTGCGGAAGTGTGGGATAGACAGGAAGCAGTCCAAGGACTAGGGCCAGTCTGCAAAGTCATCTTCTCTGCTTCCTGGCACTGAAAAACTGAGGGGAAATGGAAGGTAAAGGAGGAAGCAAATAATCTATGCCATTTTTTGTAAGACTCACTGGATCAAAGACAGTGTGGTAAAAGCAATATGAGAGAGTTTGTCCCTCAAATATGAGTCTCAGCTTCCCAAATGCATGATAACTGATTACCATTTTTTCTTACACAAAGTGAAATGTCATTGCACATAATAGAAAAGGAATGCTTTCTCTGGTAGAGGGCCAAAAATTTTCGTGAAGGTCAAGACTTGGAGACAGCAGAGATCATTTAACATTGAACAGGCAGACATGCGTAATCTTCATTAATAGTGGAACAGTGAAGAGAGTTATGCTGTCAGAGGCCAGACTTCAGTCACAGTGTTACAAGAGAGAAAATTAAATATTCTTTTCCTTGTAAATTGAAAGCATACGTATCAGAGGGAATGTATTTGAAATATGTATGTGGTTATGCACTTTGAAGGCAGCTCTAAATCTTGAAGTATAACAGAGTTTTTAATATTTTATATCTTAGTGTGTGTACAAATTAATTGACTCTAGAGAGTCAGTGATTGACCAGGTTGCATCTTACAGGCAAAACAATATTTAGTGTTACCTGTAGTTGAACTATGCTGATCAGCATTTTATTACAGACACTGTTTTTGGTGGAACAATTTTCAAAATGACAAGAAAATGAAAGAAAATAAAAGAGAAACAAAGGGTAGAGTGGAGCTTGTTAGACATGGATGAGAGAGAGAAGTAACTCTAAATAATTTGAAAAAAAATTAATTAGATTATACATACAGAAAGAGCAAAGTTTGATCCTTCAAAGGATGAATGATAAAGGTACTATACTTCAGTCTACTCACTGAATTAAGGACAAATCTTTGGAAAGATGACTATAGAAAAATCTGGAATACAGGATAAGAAACAGATAAAAATAAATAGTATACTAGTTATGAATATTAGAGAATAGCATTTTTAAGAAGAGTTTTTTGGCTCCATTTTAGATGTGACTGAATGTTAGCTATGACTTTGAAATCTCAGGAAAATGTTGTAGTCAGTACAAATTAATGAGATGAGGGGGAAATAAAACAGGAAAATAAAAAACGTCATTAAACTAATGCAAATAAAGCACAGGAAATAAAAAGAAGTAGAGAGAAATCAGAATCTGATACGTAATACAAAGGAAGTAGTAGCAAACACTATAATTATATTAATAAACCAACTCAACAGCAACTATAGAATTACAGAATCACAGAATCAACTAGGTTGGAAAAGACCTTTGAGATCATCGAGTCCAACCTATGACTGAAGATCACCATGTCAGCTAGATCATGGTACTGAGTGCCACACACAGTCTTTTCTTACACGTCTCCAGGGATGGTGACTCCACCACCTCCTTGGACAGCCCATTCCAATGCCCAATCACCCTTTCTGTGAAGAACTTCTTCCTGATATCCAAATTAAAACTCCCCTGGAGCAGCTTAAGACTATGTCCTCTTGTCCTCTTGCTGCTTGCCTGGGAGAAGAGACCAATACCCTCCTTAGAGGGAGTTGTAGAGAGCAATAAGGTTACCCCCAAGCCTTCTCTTCTCCAGGTTAAATAACCTCTACCTCCCTCAGCTGCTCCTGAGGGACTTGTGCTCCAAATCAGTCACCAGCCTTGTTGTCCTTCTCTGGACACACCAGCAGCTCAACATCCTTACTAAATTGAGGGTCCCAGAACTGAGCACAGCATTCAAGCTGCAGCCTCACCTGTGCCAAGTACCGGGGAAGAATCACTTCCCTGGTCCTGCTGGCCGCACTATTGCTGATAGAGGCCAGGATGCCCTTGGCCTTCTTGGCCCCCTGGGCACATCCTGGCTCATGTTCAGTCTGCCATCAATCAGCACCATCATCAGGAGGTTTTCCATGCCCATCTTTTTGCTACCAATGTATAAAAACATTTTTTATTTTCCTTCATGGAAGTGGCCAGGTTAAGTTCCGATTGAACTTTCGCCTCTCTAATTTTCTTTCTGCACGACATAACAGCATCCTTAAACAGTACCTGAGTTGCCTGCCCCTCTTTGCAGAGGTGATACACCCTCTTCTATTTCACTGAGTTCCTGCAAATGCTATGCTCCCCAGCCAGGCCAGTTGTTTTCCCCAGCAGCTCATCTTTTGGCACTTCAGGTGATCTATGAGGTGATATTCTTGTTCCTATATAGACTTAAAATTTAAAAATTCCCTGTTCTGCCACAAGACACAGGAATATTACTTTTCTATTACTTATTCATTGTTTCTACTGCTTGTTTTGCAAAGTCAAGGTAACATTTTTATTGTTTTGTGCAGCATTTTGACAAAAAACCAAATGGCAGATTTAAAAATATAGTATGGAAATACTATATCAAAGGTATAATCATCTGGGAGCTGGAACTGACCAAACTAAACTCATTCTTGGATATCATAATTATTTCATATTTCCTCTTTTATGGGAGGTGATTGAATGTCCTCTATGCTACCTACTTGGGATCTTAGACTACATTTGATTCAGATTTTTAATTAAGCAGTGTCTGTAGTAGCCCTATTAAGAATTCATTAGCATGTCAATAATAATATTAAGCAGTTTCCCCTCCTGAGAGTTCAAAACACTTAGTTAAGAGGGTAATAATCACTAGTATTATTTTAAATGTGGGTTAAATACAGCATAAAACATTGAACTGACATGCTGAATGTCAGAGTCAGCAATAGAGCTACAGATAAATTCTGGATACATTAAACCTCAATTAAACCAGAAACACTGGTTCAGATTCCCTCCCAGGGCACACTGTGCCATTTTATTACAGGGTTTCACTCTTTTTAGAAGTTTGCCTTTGAAAATGAAAATGACTCGTCACTGGACTAATTAGAGAGGAAACTAATAGCTGCATACAAACATTAGAGTTAAATACAGATATATTTTGGTTTTGAAGGCTGCTGATTTCCTTGCACTTTTGTATGTTACATATAAAATAATGATATAGGAAAATATGTCTGTGCTACTGAATAAAAGTTGGCTTGTACCTACGGAGAATGATTCCTTGTACTTAAGGAATCTAAATTCTATTTTGAGTCTGCCACAAATGTCCTGTGTGATTTAGAACCACCTTTCAGCCTCACTGAAATGCAGTTGCTCTGTAAGTAAAAATTTCTAAATGTCTCTGAGACAGAAAAAGGATTGCTAAAAATGTTTTGGATCAATGATTTAAAAGCTCTACAATATTTTTAGCAAAAGCAGTGCTTGTTTTGCTTAAACAAAAATGTTGCATCAATGCTACGTTCTCTGCCTCCATATTTTTTTACATTGTTCAGAGAATTTGCACCTGCCTTTCTGTTTTTGGTCTGGTTAATACAAACCAATATTATTAATATAGTTCTGTCGAGTATTATTTGGAAATATTTTTATTATGTGATTAACAGATTTCAGATTGTACATATGTATTAGAATTTATAGTACATTTGTACAATAACTTGAGCATTGCTAATGTACCAGGAATATCTGAATATTGTTAGTGCAATGATGGCAAAGGTCTCAGTCTCTTTATCAACTGTAATTAAGTCACTTGTGGTTTTTTATATAATTATGAACTTTATATTAGGTAAAAAAATAAAGAGAATCTTTCTTTCTAATGCAAACAACTATGCCTGTAATTATTAATCTACAAGACTGCTAAAGATCAGAGGCAAAATCCATAACCCACCCAAATATAGCATGATACCAAAAGTTACATCACATGAAAATAAAAAAGTGTGATTGAGCAAAGAAAAAGAACAACAGGATTGTGGAGAATTACAATGAAGAAAAATGATTAAGCAAGATAAAGCATAACCTTATTAGGCAGTCTGTAATCCCCAAAGATTTGCAAAGCATTTTCCCCATCAAAAATTGATCTGAACTTTTCACTTCATAGCTCCTTCTCTACAGCAAATTGACCACTGGCATAATTTGGTCCAGCAGTTCTTAATTCTGAATCTAAAATAACAAAATGTTATTATTTCTTTGCCAGATCAGTATATGCTAATGACTATGTGAATTCGGGTTTTTTTTCCAAGCTACAAGTTGAAGTTAAAATAGATTTTTAGGAGTCTTTTGACTGAAAACAAGGAAGGACGTAGAAAACTATTTGAAGGAGTATTATGTACTCAATTAACAAAATTGTTGGAGAACAGTTTTGTTTAGGCAATCTTGCCCTTATATATTTACTGGTGTTGAGAATACTGAACAAAAATTGGATGCGATGTTGAAATCTTACATCACTAAACCATATTTCTGACAAGCAGGCGAATTAGCTTAGAATTAAGTAGGACAAATAAAAAGCAACACTCCAAAAATGTCGCGGGTTTTTTCATTTTTTTAGAGAAGGTTGGAAGTTTAGAGTAACTGTTTGTTCTCAGGTCTAGAGAAAAAGCCAAGAAAATATTCAAGGTTACTGATGTTTTCTACAGGAATATAAACAAGACCATCACATATTGTATTAAAAGAGTCAAAAGATTACTAGGCCTTACTTGGTTGGCCTATTTTTTGTAAAAACTTGTGGGAAAAATACAAGCCTAATAATTTAAATGTACACAGTCAATATAACAACAAGCAATAAAAAGTTTACTAACAGAATAAATCTTATTAATATGCCTGACATTAATACACCACCAGATAGGATATTTCCAACCTGAAACATCAAGAATACAACCAAACAAACAGCAAACATATTTGGATCTTTAAATTTGTGGTGGCTGTTGAAAGTGGTATTGGAATCTGATCTACATTAGGAGATAAAAAAAGGGAGAGGGCTAGTTCTGTATCAGATAATTCTGTATCATTTAAATTGTAACTTTGCTTTAATCGTTGAACTGAAGTGTTGCTGTCTAAAGTTGCTTCATCATTTTTACAGTACTCAGATGAAAACTAGAAAGATAGATTCTGCGTGATTATACAGCATTTTATATACTGACAGCGAGAACAGGAAGCTTCAAGAGTCAAAAGCTCTCTTGTATTTCAGCTGAGGGCTTTGGGATATAAATATAAATCCCCAAATACTAGTGGTAGATGCTTTGTTAGGCAGTAAAAATTGCTGCATTCAATGCATCGTGAACAGAAACACAGCCCTTAACCCCAACAGGACAGTGCCACTCAGAGACCTTCAGATTTTCTCCTGCTTGCCTCTAACAATCATCTAGGAGAAGCCCAAAGAAACCTGATGGATGTAAAGGCACATTTTTTATACAAAGAATAAGAGTCAGCACTTGGTATTTTTGGTTTTGTTTTGGTTTTCTTCGGGGGGTGAGATTTTTTTTCTGTGGCTTTTAAAACACTTTGTCACTTTGACAGGTGACTTTAGAAAGGATCAATACATAATGCTGGGACTCAGTGGTCTCTGTTCCTTGATTCAAATCTTCTGGCCTGTCTCCAGTTTGAATAAATATTTTTCATACACTTAATAAACCTTTTCAAAGAGCCTTAAGAGGATATTCACTCACAGAGCAGTGAATGGTTACATGCAATTGTCCCCCAAACCCTTCTTTAGGAAGCTCTAGCTTTTCCAAATCCTATAGGATTTTCATATGCCCAGAATATTTTCCCCAGTGCCAGTTTACCCCATCAGCAGCTCTGCGTTCTGTTTATGAGAACACTGAATTTTTTGGCCTTGACAAGATAAACAAAAAAAAAATTATTGTTGGATTCATCCCTGCCAGAATACTACAAGGTACACATAGCAAATATTAATATGCACAATGTGGGTTTGCTACTGATTCTGAAAATTATCTGGTCCATCCCAAATTAGAAAAAGTCCACAGAGTAATGAGAATAAAACCTAGTTGTTTTCTTTTTTTAAAAATTAATGTCCTTCTGACAAGTTTCCCGAAAAACATTGGAATCTGGCCATTACACTGGGCATTTGGAGTCATAGTCAGCTACATGAGGTTGAGTACCATTGAAGAAAATACCTGTTTCCCAGTGGCTACTTTGCACAGTGGAAGACTGAACCCACTAAACTAGACCTAAGTCTCATCCCAAGAAATTTCTGTGGCAACATAAAAAACCCACAAACAAAAAAACAAACAAACAAGCAAACAAAAAAACCAAACAAACAAAAAACCCACCCCACCAAACAAACAAACAAACAAACCCACAACAAACCAAAAAACTACACATTTTCTTAAGGTGTAACCACTGCAGGAATTTTCAAGGAAAAAAATTTCCTGTGGTTAAAGACAGTAAGGACAAGAAAATTTGACATAGAAGAAAGGCACAAAATATGGGGTTTTTGTTAAAGGCTTTAAAATGTTCCCCATTGCACGAAAGTTTTTATTATCCCATTCTATTAAAAAAAAACCCCTTTATTTAAAAAAAAAATTAGTCTTTGAAATTAATATTTTTCAAGACAGAAGTAGTAGATTTTAGTGGTTGCAACTATGACTGATACACTTCATAAAATCACTTAATAATTCGTCACTGTCTCACATTGCACAAAATAAACTAGTTACAGTAGAGCATACAGCAAGTTTGATAGGTTAAAAAGACAGCCATCAGATAAAACTGGATTTTAAAAGTTATTTCATTTAGAGATAGGAGTGCAAGAAAAAAAAACATTTTAGAAAAGTCATGCCTAAACACAGAAATTAAGTTTTCACAGAACAGAGCAGCATATAAATTCAATCCTACCCTGAAAACATTACTAGTTCATGGGGAAAAAAATTAAAAAGAAGAAAATAAAAAGATATTCCAGCTGCTATTTCATTATATTAGTGACTGGATAAATAGAGGGAAAAAAATATCTTGTCTCAACATAAAACTTTAGAAAAGAAACCACAAGCAACTGCTAAATTTTGTGTCTGTACTTTGTAATCAGCCAAAAACAACTTTTTAAAACCTTTGGTTTATAGGGGAACAGTTGCTCAGGATTACAGGAAGAGATTATTTTTCCTCAGTTCAGAGTGCATTACGTTTGGGAGCTGATGAGTCTGCATACAGTGAAGAAACGTGAGCAGAATATGAAGTAAACTGTCTTTATAATCTGGAGGCAGTCAGTGAGACTATATGGACTTGGTGCCAGCTTGGTATGACATGCTTTCCCTTTACCTGTCCTCAGGAGGGTTTATTAGTGATTCTTTCAATCTCTTTATCTACAAAGCATGACACCTCTACCTTAGATGCACGAGGTAATACATAAATAACTCACATCTGTTCTTAACAATTCCTAACCTGCCAAACACCATGGATCACTGATCGCACTGGAAATCCACCATGAAGTGGAGCAAGGTGTTTAAAACAATTAATTTATTTTCATTACACTGACCTCTACAAATGGCCTCAAATCTTCATTAGCAGCCCAGATGAGGTAGAAAACTAGTTTTGCTTTGGAGGAGAAAATAAACTATCATCTTACAACCTCTCAGCACCAATAGAAAATTCGGTCTCTTGGTTCATAGTTAGATATGCAAAATGGACGTAAACCCCAACATACTGGGCACAGTGGCATCATTAACCCAGTCCAGAGTATAGAATGGTGCCTGAATGTGCTTATGTTTTGTGTTGTTTTCTATTAAAAAGTTAAATGTCCCTGTAATCTTTTTCAAAGATAACACTTAAGCCTCACTATTAATAACTATTTTCAATCACTCTTTTCTAATGAAACAGTAGTCCCATAATAGGTAAAATGTCAGCTGTGCGCATGTTAATGTCTGACAGCCAGGACTCCATCAGGAAGCGTTGCACTTTCTGGTCTAATTAACTGTAGAATGTTTCAAGGAGAGGATAGAGTTCTTCCTCCTCTTTTTCCAGGTGTTTTGGAGTATGAAAGATGTGCTTTTGACCACTTTTGCAGAGGACTGAATGAGCCTTGGATCTTCCAGTTTCTAGGTGTATTCTGCAGACATTTTGCTGTTGTATAAAAACAGGAAGCTGATTTTTTAATAAAAAACCCACAGAGAATCACAGCTTGGGACAAATTAAGGGAAAAAAATCAATCTGAACTCTCTAAACACTATGATTTACATACATATTTATATATACTTAAACCATAAGTTGAAAAATCTTAAAAAATATAATATTATATTTCTTCTTACTTTTTCACCACCCATTTCATTAAAAAATTGACATATTAGCCAATATTCTGAAAAAGATGGTGATACCTCATAATGACCCCTAACTCATACACACTTTTTGATGGCAAAAAGGTATCTATCTTCCTTTCAAAACTAGACACTGTGTGTCATGATAAAACAGAATTTTATAAGATTCTATTAGCCCAATTTTTTATTAAAAACAAGTGAATGTTCTAAACATTCTCACTTTGTGTAACCAAAACAAATAGAGAACTCCAAAAAATTAAAATAAAACTCCCTTGCCTCCTTCAAAATGCACCAACAGATCTGTGACATACAGATCTGTGACATGTTTGAAATGCATTCCATGACAGCGTAATCATGGTTCTCACTTTTGGGTTGTAACCACTGGAAAAGAACTACAGGTAAATTATACTCCCAGTTTAGAAGTATATTTCTCCATAATAAAAAATGTTAGTTGAGGAATTATTTTAAAAATATGAAATACAGTTATAAAACAAATCAGGTAACAAAAATGAGATTTTTGGCTAGTAGAAATTAGCATAGTTCCACTGGAGGCAAAGAAACCTATTTATATTAGTCGCAGATTTCGTTATTATTTGATATTCAGAGAGCTCAGTGATGACAAAACTGTAAGGCAAACAGTGAAACAGATGAGAGAAAGGGAGATGTAAAGAATGAAAAGGCATGAAAAATACATATTCATGCAGGTAAGGCAGATCATCTGTCCCTGCAGAAATCCCAGTAAGCACAGAGAGACCGCATGTCCGCTGGAAACACCAACACACCTACTGAGAACTCACTCAATCTCATTACAGTCCTTCCTGAGGCTTGTCTGCCTCTCTCATTCCAAGTCATATAGTGGAACAATTATCTAAGCATATAATGGCACAGGATCCCAGTCTCGCTTTGGGCCCTGTCAGCTGATATGGTTCAAACCACAGCAATTAAAGTAATCACAAATTAAAAATTGGGTTGGAGGTAAGACTTAATTCTCTGAGTTTCTGCTTTATCATGCCTGGAATTTTTATGCAAATTAGTCTTCTGAAAAAGCAATATCTGCTAACCCATAGAAAAATGCACACAACTCTCTTCCTGTAAATAAAAAAATCCCAATATTTGTAAGAGATTACTTAAAATGTTGTAAATACTGATATGAAAGGACCGTGTTCAAAAGCCATTATTATGCTTTACAGTGTGTGTTTCTTTCTCTTTACTGCAATGAGATGCTAGGGTAGGACTTAGCATACTAAGGGAAATTTGGGCATGCCTACTGATGTCAAGGGCAAGTAATTACATCAGCTCTGCTCACAGCTGGAGCTGGCAGATGAGGCTTATTAGTACATCCCAGCTGTACATTAATGTTCCTGAATGCAGCTCAGAATGGAATCCATTTTATGACTACAGATATAAATCAGGTATTGTACTCTCTATGACTGAGTTTATCATGTTTTCCAGTGATCATTCCATGCACCTTTGAGTCCCACATAACTCGGTCAGCATGCTCCTACCTTAATTTAACACTCCAAGTAGCATCTTTAGTATCAATTACTTGGTTTAGATCGGGAATGCACAGTTGCTGATTGTCACACAACTGTTATTTCCATGGATGAATGTACTTTATTTTTCAAATATTTTTCTTGAGAATTCCTAAGTTCATAGGTTATGAAAAACTAAAATATATGATTAAATCTTATTTTAAAATTTAAAGCTTTTTATATTCAAGTTAGTTACTAAGTGGAGATATCATACCTGGTATTACATGTTGCTGGGGAGCAAATCTTTCTCCTGTGAGTTCAATGCAGCTAAGAGCTTCCCATTCTTGTGTATAAATATCACTATTTCAGAGCCACTAGGCTTTATCTAATACAAATCTGGCTTATACTTGTTCCTGTGTTCTGGGGAACACATAAACTGCCAAACGTCAACCGAACAAAACTATTAGCTCTCCATTTTTTCTTTGCAAATAAAAGGGCTGGTTTGGCTGACAAAACCCTACTGGTGGTTCTTCTCTCCGTGGAAGTCACAGCAGGTTGACACAGAATCAGCCTGCAGCTATACTTCATAAGAATCTATGATTATAGCTATTCCCATCATGGAAACAGTTAACTCATGGGTGTAAAACTAAGAATGCCATACAAACCTTTAGGACAAGATCAGAGACTGTAACACTCCTAAAAATCCAGGATGTACTTGTGTTTACTGTCTTCTTCTCTGTATCTCACTGATATTATAAAGTACCTTTAAGCAATATTACTTCTCATTTCAAATTACCTCTCTGTAGCTCTTTCCCTAGCAGCCTCATGCATTCAAACCTAATGCACAGAGACATTATTAAAGCCAAAATTGTAAAGCACAACTAAATAAAAACTCTGCAACTAATTTTTTTAATTAATTGTTGAAGACTTATTTTTGTTCACTTACCAATTCTTAAGCTCAAACTTTTCTTTTCTGTTTCCACAGGTTGTGTGGGTGGACTTGCATTCAAAAAAAAAAAAATCCTATATAATTTCTTAGGCCACTATGTCAATAGTTTAAAATCAAACCACCTTGCTCTTTTGAAGCTGCTGTTAAGGATTCTCAGGATTGTTGGGATAGAGACGTTTTTACTTTGGTATGTTTTTAAGTGAGATTTATTGCTACAAGCTCTTAGGAGTTTTGGGAATTCTTTCACATAGTTTTGCAGACGTTAGCCATGACATGAGAAAAGATTACAAGACTGTAGGATACAAGGTCTCTTAAAGGTTAATTGGTTAATAGATAATTGCTACGTACATATATTTTTATTTTTACACTAATAGTTAATTATATCTGCACTATATGTTTGTTGCATTGCCCATTTTTTATTCAATCATGTACCATTTTACAGTTTTCTATTATTTTATTCTATACTATTACACTTTCAATTTTTTTATTTTATAACTACTTTCATATTTAAACTTTATACTGTAAAATCTTCTACTATTTAACTTAATACTCTTTTTTATAAAATATAGATTAAGATTTTTATTTGAAGTCTCTAAGTCTGGAAGTTTTTTCATGGTTTTAGGTTAAGTTTAGTACACATTTTATAATTAGAGTAAGTAGGCGTAAGGCCTTGAGGACTTTCTGTGCCTTGGATTTCAACAAAAGGCTTGAGTGCATCAAAAGGTTTTGCACCTTGTCTCATCCAACTCTACACTCTAGGTGTTTAACTAGCTCTCAGATGTGTTGAAATTCAGGCTTTACACCATGCTTGGATCAGACTGATGTGAGTTTTACTGTGTTGAAGCTCCAGCTCTTGCCGTTATTGATCCCTGACTGATCTATATAAGCCAGTCCGACACACATCTTTGCACCTAGCCGGGTACCTTCTTGATTCTTACCTCTTGACTTTGTTTCCTGGCTTGACCTTGGATCTGTCACATCACTGAAAACATTCGTGGTCACTCTGGACTGTGGCTGACCCTGGTTGTCATCACTGCACCTGCTCTTCTTCCCCTCTTCACATGTTGTTGAAAGGCAGCCATGTTTTGCCTTATCAGCTCTGCTTGTGATGTGCCTTCTCTTTCTCGTTTTTGCTGCAACTTGGTAGCCAATATATGGAGAAAAAAAATAAATCCGAGGTGGTTTTAGCTACTTACTAGAAAAAGTAAAGCATTACTTTAGGTTCCGTCTGAAAATAAAACAAAAAATCCTGAAAAACTCATTCAAATAACATCATGGATTCTGCAAAAGATAAATTGTGTTATTTTTGTTCCAATCAAAAGTGATGGATGGCAACTCACCTTTCGACTGACTGACTATCACTTGTATAATCAACAGTACACATGAATAATTGTGAGTTGAACACTTAAACTGAAATACACTGAAAAATAGATAAGTACCTTCGTGTTTCTTAAGAATGTATCTCCTAATAATGATTTTTACATTTGAAAAACTCTAGGTTATCCAATAAATTATGCAGATATAAGTTACACCACCAAAACTAATAGCCATTGTTCATACCCACAGTTTTATTTTACACACAGAGATAACAAATCTGTTAATAAGTATAATTGTTAACAGAAAAAGAAAAAAAACAAAGAAATGAATCCATATCACCAAAAATTTTCTAGTAATTTTTATTCCCAGTATACTTTCGCCTATGCCAGTGGCACTCACATTATTCACACAAACACAGGAAGAAATGCAAATATTTTATATGTCTCATCATTTCAGCATATAACTACTAAGGATTTTTCCATTGCCCAGTCCTGTACTGGAGAGATTACTAAGAAAAATATAGACTCTCTAAAGAATAGAAGTGCAAGATAGTATAATAATAAACAATGAAAAATATGCAATTAAAATTTTCATTCTATATATTCTTTTAATGAAATTCTCAAAGAGCTACAAATGGTCTTGATGATTTTTGGAATTTTTTTTCCAACCTAAACAATTCTGTAAGTCTATGAAATAATAATATATTATGCCTAAAAATACCTCTATGTGGGAGGGAAAAACTATATGATCCTCTGTCAGTAAAGACAGAAATGTTGTCTTAAGTTGAATAATTTACAGTATTTGATTATTATATTTGAGTAATAATCTCATATAGGAAAAAGAAAATATAAACACTTTCAAAAATAAATTTGAGAAAACTGTTCTCACAAACTCCAGAACTACCATTACAGGTTCAAAGGCCTTTAGGATATTTATATTTGTGTCTAAGCTTCTGAAAATTTTCAGTCATGAAGTTTATTTATTTCTGGTAGAGGCGGAAAACTTCCTATATATACTTTCATAAAGTGTGAAAGATTTTACATCAGCAGTGAAGTAGGAATGATACATTTTTGTTCACGCTGAATTTAAGAGAGGGATGAGTGGAGAAAAATTGCTTCTTTTAAATAATCTATTCTTTAAAAGCTATAGAAATAAAAACTACTGTAAAGAAATGAGAATATTTCTTTGTTACATTATTCTAATTTTGTGAATCCACAGACAATAAATTAATTATTTCCTTCAATAGTCCTCCCAATGAGTGTCCGAGGCAGTTTTGGTTTTTTTTCTAGAACTTAAATAAATTTTGAAGTTTCATATTCATCCTCTTTTTGGACTTCTATCACTATCATTTTGTTTGCCTCTTACCTAACACCTCTTTTACCATCACAATTCAACATATCTTCAAAACCTAGACTCCTCTTGTTCCTGACAGAATTTTTAAAATAGTAATTTAAGAAAATGGAAAACAAAAGAACGGCTAGACAAAATCAACCAACCAGCCAAAAACTCCTTCTTCCCCCCTAAAATTAAGGGGGGGAAATTTAAAAAAAATCTCAGATGTTTTGAAAGACTATTATGTTGTAATTTATATGAACTGAATATTTGTTTGAACTTGTCTGTTAAAGCCTTTATTTTGCTCTGAGTGTTCAAGATGACTGTAAATATTAATGTGTTGGGATGGCTCTCTTAAGGCTTTTCATGGTTTTAATAATAAGTTTTTCAATATAGTCTTTTTGTCATGATATTAATATTTAAAGAGTATTTTAAATTAAATGTAATGGAGCTAATTATGAAAGAAAAAACATAGGTTAAATCTGCTCTTAAAAAAGAAGACACACACTGGGAATTATATATTTCTTCCCTATGCATTTTTGATAAATTTTACCAGCTTGCACAATAAAAAATTTTAGCTAGAAAGGCTTTTAATGGTATTTTCTTCTGTCAGATTCAGAACACGTGCCTCTGATAGTACATAAACTTAGTTTAGCATATGAACTCAATTTCTCATGTTATCATAGAATGTCGGTGTCAATGACATGGGAAGAGCTCTTTTGTCATATTAAATAGATAGACAAAGACAGATGGATAGATGGATGAATGGATGGAGAGATAGATAGATAGATAGATAGATAGATAGATAGATACTTATATACTTAAATGTAATGTATTTTGCCAGTAACACTCTGTTCTTAACCGTGAGGAACAGAACTTCTGGATACTTTATTCTGCTGTTTTGAACTTGCCTCTTAGTCCATTATATGTTATAAAATCTGTAAATGATGGAATGTATTTCTTCAAATTAAAGAATTTTACCCAGCTTCGCCAGTTAAACAAAATATGTCTGCCAATTTCTCCATTAAAACCTTGTTGATAGGTTTTACTTAAATTATATCAAACTTCAAATTTTCTATAAGGATTCCAGAAGCATGGCTATGGATAGAAATAGAAATTACTAATAAAAGATGAGTTTCAACTGACACAATAGTTGAATTGAAGAGATCACTGTAATATTCCAAGCAATCACTTATTACTTTTGAAACCTCAAACCTCAATTTCCAAATGAGTTACAACATTTGCTGTAACCATGTTCACAATTCTAAATGCTGCTCTTCCAGCGAACACAGAAACTTAAACTAACTACTTAGCATTTAAGAAGTTTTAACCCAAGCATACAGAAACAGATGCTGTGCTCATTTTATTACGTCCTATTATGCCTGTAAGAAACCATAGTGCTGAAGACGGTTTTCATTTTCCAGATGATTAGGACTGTGGGGAGTAACCAGAAAAAAAAACCAAAAAAAAATCACAAACCAAAAAACCCCGAAAAACCCCAAAAAACCCAAAACAAAACAAAACAAAGATGAAAACAAAACAACAAACAAACAGAAAACAACAAAAAACCAAAAACCCAAACAAAAAAAAAACAACAAAAACTTTTATAATTTTCTTTATTTCTGCATTTATATGAGTTTCTTTGATTTTGGATGGAATGGAGAAGTCATATCATGAGTCCTAAATTTTGTCTATTAAAAGCATCCCATTGGAATTCTTAGCAAAGCCTTTATGTCAAGGACATGACATTTTAAGAACAACATTTTGTTCTGAAGCTTGGGAAAGTTCAGATTAACTTGATATTAAAAACTAATCACCATTTCAAAATGGAATTGATCTAATTGAAATGAGAGGCCTATTCCCTTCACACTATCCTTTAATCGGAACTATTCTCCAGAATTTTGAAGATCATGACACTTGCCACTTTTAGCAGCATGAGTAAGGGGAATTACTTGAAACCTAAGTGCAAACTGACCTATTTGACAGATTCAGAAGTCCTTGCAATCTATAACTAAACCGATATTAAGACAAGGTAGAGAACATTTAATAATTTAATAAGATTACATTTGTGGATTCAATTACCAATGGATTAAAACATAGATATTTTCACTTCTGAGAATTACTAGGAAAAAGTATTATATGGCCATTCAATTTTTAACTTATGCTGATAGAGAACATTTTGGTAGGAACATCTCTGGAAAAAAAAATCTGTGTTTTCCTGGGAAGAGGGAACAGGTTTCATTTTACAAGTGTTTTTAAAATCTAACCTAGAAAACTTGCCTAAAAGTAAGGCCCTGCAGGCTGTCCTGGTTTGAAGGACAGATACGTGCTGAGGAAGGCAGGAGCCTCCTTTGGAATGGGGAGCATGAGCCCCTTCCCTCCGAATTATTCTAATTTTGAAATTAAGGGGCTCTCAGGCGAGGATATAGGAAAAGGAATAACAGTTCTTTACTAGTATTTATAATAAAGTGAACATAAAAGACAACACTTATGGCATTAACAACAAAACAGAAACAAGAACCCGGTCCCAGCCCTCTGGGCCTGTAGGCACTGTCCCCTTGGGTGCAGTGATGGTCACAGCCGGCAGGGGGCGCTGGTGGTGCTGGGTGGGCAGGGCAGGTGCAATGATTCCCCCGCGGCTGCAGGGGGCACTGTGGCGCGAGCTTCAGCAGCGCGTGGCACGGCCGGGAGGGGAAGGTGTGGAGGACAGGCCGGCTTTGCTTCAGGAACGTTGTCCATCCTGGCACCTCAGCAGAACTCTCGGAAAACAGCAAACTGGGACAGTAGGACGTCTCGGTAGGCAGGGGGAGCGGGGCTGCAGCGCAGTGAAACCCAGAGCAGTGCCGATGGAGCCGTGGGGGGCAGGGCAGGGGCAGGAGCTTGGCTCCCAGCCTGGCAAGGAGAGGCTGGCTCAGGATCCCGGGCCCCCCCGAGCAGATGGTAAAATAGGTCTCAGTTCAGAGCAGGGGTTCACTCACGGCAGAAGAAACAGCTCCACGTGAAAAGGGTCCAGCAGCAGCAGAGGCTCTTCTCTCCCCCCAAAAAAAGGCAGAGCAGCTTCTCCTGTTCCCCTCCGAAGCGCAGCTTCAGCTCCCCCTGTGCTGCCCCCACCCCTGCACTTTATCAGCCCCTCTCCTCCAGGGCTTGGCCACAATCCTTTGTTTTTCTTAAGTATCCAGTACTTAATGGTCCATTAGCAGCTCAATGGGAAAAAATTCTATACAAAAGGAAAGAAGAAAAACCTAACCCCCAACAAGGCATAACCATTTAGCTAAGTTAATTTAATACCAATGTAATTATATCCCAGGTTTTGAGAAAGATATTTGCTAGAAAAACAGTTGTCCAAGATTTCCAGGCTATTAAAAGAATACTAGGATACGCTCTTATTAAGTCTGTGCTACTTCTCTGTATAATTTTAAAGAGCTCTGAACACCTTCTCCAGAAGAGCTGGGTAGCATGACTAATGTGGATTATTAATACTTTATTACATTATATATACATTATATATATATATATATATACATTTCTCTCATATATATATATATATATACACACACATATACATTAATACTTTCTCTTATCTCCCTAGAGAAGTGTGGCTGTCACAAGACATCTCTCACAGTTGAATGAGTTGTTATTTTTCTGGTTTCTTTTCTCTTGCATTTTAAGTATGAACACTACAATTTTTATGTACTAAGTTTTATGTAATACTGTATAAGTGTGACATGCAACAAAACCAAATCTTCAGGTTTGAAAGCCACACATCTTATCCTAGCCTACTTAATTTGTCAAAGAAAGTACTAGCACCACAGACTGCAGTCCTTCACTAGTACATGGACCTCCTGAGCAGTCACTAGCAAAAATGAAGGTAAGTGAACCCATTTTATAGTCTTAGTAATAAGTACAAATGAAATTTAGAAAAATGATATTAAATTAAATGTTAAAAATGGTTTGTGAGAGAACAAGCTTTTGTCACTATTTTAGTCTTCACTTAAAAAATACAAAGTCGTTATTAATTACTTAAAATTATATTTATATTATCTGATTATTCATAAATTCAGAGCTGAAAAATGTGCAAATTATTTACATCAGGGTAATTATAGATGCTCTAAAAGACAAAAAGAGACATAGATTCATAAATAGCTAAATAAATAAAGGCAAGACCAAAACTTGAATGCACAAATATGAACAACAGATTTGCATTGTTCACTGTGAGACAAAATATGGAAAACAATAAAGATAAAAGCATTAAATGGATTTTGACACCTATAATTCAGGGTTAACCAACATGCAGAAAACTATCTGCAGGATTTAAAACTCCCAGTCAAAGGAAATGTTCCATGGCTCTAGGAACATAAATAGTTGAATCAGGCTACATATTACAGCTGAATTACACAGATGACCAGGACAAAGACACCAACTACAAAGCTGTCAAGTTTGTTCATGGTAGAATAAAGTAACTGACAAGCTGAACTCTGAAAAAAAATTGAATTACTAACACGTACGAGATGCATCTTGAGAATTTACAATCTAGTGTGAGATTTTATGATTTCTCTCTAAATATTCCAGACAACATGAAAAAATGAAAAGACTTTTAAAAATGAAGCTCTTCTTTAAACTGCATAGAAGTTGTACGGATATAATAGAGGTCCAAATAGCTTAAGATTTAAAAAAAAAAAACAAACCAAGATCCAGAAGTAAGAAAATTCCCCTTGCTATATTAATTTTCTATAACTCTTCTAGCAAGCCAATTTTCAAATGCTTCTTTATTTATATCTACTAACATAGTTCAAGTTATAGAAGCAAGATATTATAAGCAGAGCTTTATCAGAACTATGTAATTTGAGGCCAGTTTTGTCTCCCAGTTCTGTAAAATGGCCAAAGTACTAAAGCAAAATTTCATTACAATGACATATTCTGGAAGGCACATAGATGATATAACATAGCTTAACACTTGTGTTCTTTGAACCTCACACATGTTATGCTGGTTTTGACTGAGACTAATTTTCTTCATAGTAGCTCCTATGGAGCTCATTCAGATTTGTGTTGCAAAGAGTGTTGATAATATAGGGATTTTTTCTTTACTGTTGAACGGTGCTTTCACCAAGTCAAGGTCTTTTCTGCTTCTCATACCACCCCACCAGTGAGATGATTGGGGGTCCACAAGGAGATGGGAGCGCACACAGCTGGGACAGCTGACCCAACCTGACCTAAGGGATAATCCTTACCATGTGCCGTCACATTTAGCATAAAGGTGGGAGAAGAAGAAGGAAGGAGGGGACAATTGAAAAGGATGGTGTTTGTCTTCCCAAGTCAACATTACACTTGATGGAGCCCTGCTTTCCTGGCAGTGGCTGAACACCTGCCTGCCCATAGGCATTGATAAATGAATTCATTGTTTTGCTTTCCTTCCATGTGTGGCTTTTGCTCTACTTGTTAAACCATCTTTGTTCTAATGCCCAAGTTTTCTCACTTTTACTTGTCTGATTCTCTCCCCCATCCCACTGCAGAGTGAAGTGAGTGTTAAACTGTGACATCAGTAGAGTCATTTCTTGGATTACCTTTATGAAGGTAAATCTTTTCCCTTCTGGCAATTCTCTGAGTAAACAAAGACTCCTATGAGGAAAAGTGATTGCAGATGGGAGGCTCTGGTGACTGTTGGTAAAACGCATTATTTACCCCTCTCAGTCAGGGGGGCAGGCTGCAGCAGATCCCTACCCAACATCCCTCACGTTGCTCTTCCCTGTTGTCTTGACCTTGAGACTCTAAACTGGCAAATCTCCTGGTATGAATTTTATAGTAGCACACACATATGATACAAAAAAAAGTCACTGAATAAAACATCTGTCTGATATTTTCCAACTTACAAATAAAATTAATTTTTCCTCTTATTGAATAATTTTATGAAGGAAAAAAGGCTGACAGAAATATTCATAAACTGTAAAAGCATTAAAACCTTAGAAACACAAGAATAAAACTACAACATTTTATGTAGCTTGCTGTAAGCAAAGACAGACCTGATATCTATGTTGAATATTTCCAGGGGATTAAAGGAAATCTGAAACCCCATAGAGAAATTCTAGAAGGTGTCTCTCTCTTCAGTAACTAATGAATACATAAATTGCAGAGCACACAGGTAAATACTTTGGGGAAATCCATTCTCTCCACATTGAATATTGTTCTAAATTGGAAGTACCTTGGAGTAGTGTTACTTTTTTAACAGGTTATTGTATTTTCTGTTTAACACACCAGTTGCATGTAGTTTATTTTAATATTAATAAAGTTTTTTTTACTTTCTTTGCAAAGCTCTTTGAAATCTGTTGATGAAAATACTATAGGAAAGTCAGATGTTATTATCATTATTATTGTACATATAATTTTAATGAGAGGAGTTCACAAGGAATTATATGTTGTAATATATTAACAATCAGAAGCAGAATATTAAGGGACTTTGCAGGGACTTCTACTCCACCTCTATAGAGAATTATTAGGGGAGAGGAGAAGGAGAAGGGAAATAAGTAAGCAACCCCTAGTGGTTTTTCCACACTAGTTAAGAAACTAAGGGGTCTCTTAGGGAATTATTCATCTGCATGTATGATTAATTGATAAGATAAATTATGTAAATTAAGTAAGCTTTGTGGTTTATAAGTCACTTGTAATTAATTCATGGGAATACACTTTTGTTGTAGCCCTTCCAGAAGGGTTATAAAGGAAAAGATCATTACAAATACCAACTGATTAGGCAAATTCTATTTAAGCAAGATGGAATCTCTACAACATTGTAATTTATAACCAAGAGACTAATATATATAAAAAAAAAAAAAACAAAACTAATTTGATGCAAACAGCACCTCTTTTTTTTTTCTTTTTACTTCACTGGCAAAATTTATGTGTGAAAGAATAGATGTTTTTTCTATTAGCTGAGATTCACTGAGAAGTGTTAACAACTTTTTTGATTCAATTAGTGACAATGCACCCCTATGGTTATTATACTAGCAAAAATATTGAAGGAATGGTCAACAACCAACCACAGTGAAAGGCAATGGCAAGTATAGCAATTTTCTCTATTCAGAAATGTAGTGGTTGGAAAAAGAGTATGGCAAAGTATTACAGAGGTCCCTAACAGGAAATAGCTGAATAGCAATTTCAATTTAGTCAATTGTGGCCAAGGCAAGTTCATGTTTCCAAGTGTTAGCAATAAGCCTCAGGTTTTAAAAAAAAAGTAATTAAACATACCGTACTGCAGAAGTGACCAAGTTTGTCTGGACTTGTTTGATATCAAATATGTTTTACGTTGATTTTATGCATATTTCCAAATAATTTAAGAACATTGTGCTGTGGTGCCAACTTCCTCTATTATGGGTTTAAGATTGTCTAGGTTGTTCTACTTGCTATGGAAAAATGGTCAGACTTATTGCTTCTGCTGTGATTTAGAAATTTTAAAGGCATATTATTATCTAAATTCCTACTTTAAGTTTGGGTTATTTCTTTTGCAAATGTATGGTTCTTATCCTAAAATAAAGCACACTATACAAAGAAAAAATCAAAATGATTTTACAAGTCAACAAAATCTTAGTATCTTATTGTAAATAAACGAAAAGTGAATACAGTGTGTAATTTTTTAACAAGTGTAAGTTGAGAAGTAGAACAATAACCCTGAGCAACAACCCTCTAGACTGAGAAGGACAAAACTTCCTGTCAATGTAGTAGTTGTCTCTGTAAAAAAATAGGGCTGCTAAGGACAAGCCATGACAACGTGTAAGTAGGGTGGGATTTATATCAGATAAAGTAATATAGACTAGAAAGTCAGTGCAAAACAGTTTTAGTAGGATAAAAAGAAAATGCCTCAAGTTGTGTCAGAGTAGGTTTAGATTAGATATTAGGAAAGTTTCTTCATGGAAAGGATTGTTAATCTTTGGAAGAGGCTGCCAAGAGGTGGAGTCACCATCCCTGTAGGAATTTAAAAGCTGTGTAGATGTCTTTAGAGATATGGTTTAATGGTGCACTTGGCAGTGTTATTTTTATGGTTGGACTCGATTATTTTACAGGTCCTTTCCAATGTGAATTGTTGTATGATTCTATTCTATGCAGTGGCTTCTCTATCACAGTAACAAAGATCCTGTTTAAATACATTGACAGGATTTACCTGACGATCAAGTAAAGAGAGTCTCAAGACACAATCTAATCCTGACTGATGGCCAGCTTAGCACTTACCTCAGACGAGATAGTTAGCAACATAAATCACTGGGCTCAGTCTCAGGTAAGTTAATCGAAGATCTATCTTCAAAATTATACAGTTATTCAGAGGATATGAATTAACTACATCAAATAACAGTCCTCAAAACTTAAGATGTAGTTTTTGTCCTAAATACTTTGTGTTTCGTTTCAAGACAAAGACATTTCCTCTTCTTCTATGTAGATTACCTTTCTTGGTCCAGTGCTTCAGATAAGTCATAAATGTGATTTTTTATTTTTTCCCATACAGATTACAAGCCTTTGAGTTTACTTTCTGCTTGATTTTATTTTCATCAAATTTATTTATGGTGTCTGTTTATTCTTTAGTAATGACAAAGCTGTGATAAGGCTGCAGACAAAGCCAAAAAAATAGTTGAAACAGTCTGAACGATTTCCATCTGAATGATTTCTACAGTGTGTGATTCCACTACACTACAGATCCTGGCATGCTCATCAATCTGCCCCTGTTTGAAGTTACCGTTCCCCTGGGAAAAGGAAAATATGATATGAAATTGCTTGAGTGAGCTGTTCTGTCTCTGTGTTTTCACAAACAGACAATCTGGGAGTTGTCATGTTAGGAATCAGAACAAAATGTTTTATTAAGATAAAAAAAAAACAGTCTGAGATGCAATGAGATTATTAGGTCAAAAAAGCAGAAATGTAGTATATATTTTAAAATAATGTATATATATTCCTGGCATATTATCTTCTTTATTTAGTATCATTAGATTTTTCACAGTTGTGAGTGATCATAATCACAGTTTAATTTGGTGAAGTAGCTGCTTTAAATGCTTCATATATTCCATTCAACTATTCACAATTGTTATGCCTATATAAAAGAACATTCTAAAAGTTAAAAAGTCAGGCAAAGAAAAACTAATCTGAAAATTAAAATTACTTTTGTAATTTTATTTCAAATTTTCAAATATTTATGTATGTTTTATAATATTGTCATATTTTTCTCTACTCTCTTGCTTCATTTGGTAGAAAATAAACATTGCTTACATGCACCAGATAGTGCAGTAATAATTTATATTTTCATTTAAAACATTTTTGCTCAAAGTACAGTTTTAGGATTTATTTACTGGACATTATTTCAACAGTGTTCTTATTACATATTATCAATTATCTCCCAGGATGTTCTGGACTGGTCTAAGCACTATAGTATTACAACTTTTCAAAATATATTTGGTAGATGATGGAACAGTATCATTTCATTTCATAGCTGGAGAGCCAAAATAGAGGAAGATTGCTATATTTTGTGCAGGAGGCAGCTGGAACCTCTTATGACTAAGCAATTTTCATTATGCAGCCTTTGATATGTTCAAGGCACATGTCCCTTTGTTTTTAATTCCTACAGTGAATATACAGTATCTTCAGCAATTTGTCGTGAAGGATCTCACATTTGACAATTGTTAAAAATGGTGACCATTTTCAAAGAATATTTTTGTACTCGTTTCATGTTTCATGATCTGTCATGCACAAAAAATGAGAATTTGTCCCAATTAGCTTTTAAAACACTAAATAGGTAGAGTACGCGTCTATCAGATGAGGACTATACTTTAGTCATTGCATGCTTCTAGGTTCTTAGGGACTGTAGCAATTACAATCTTTAACACCATTTGCTTTATCTACATTTGTCCTATGCAATGAAATAAATGCAAAACTATTATTCCACTTTAAAAAAACTTTTCATCATTTTATTAACATCCGAAGTACCTTATAATCTCACATTTCTCAAACTTTGATTTTTGCAATATGTTCTTACACTCTTTTGTGGTTTCCAACTTTAGATCTGAATTTTTTAACAATATTTCATAAAGATACCTGCCTATTATGAGTGTTGTCAAGTGAACAGGTTAATAACAGTAATATATTATCTATTACGTGAATATTATTGAATCATTTTGCCATTCTGTCTCTCACTTACTTCTGATAACTAAAATAATTTTAAAACAAAAGGCATATTTCAAGGTACTTTGTTCCACCCCAATAATTTTTTGCTTTTATGTTTATGAAAAATTTTAAATGTTCAATTTAAATCAAATTCCATATTGTTATTGCATTGTTGATCAGAAAGATAATAGCATTGCTTTTCTCTCTTTTTCCTTCTAAGGGTTTTTTAAATGTGCAGAACAAAACTTAGAAATTCAAAGAGAGGAAAAGTACTGTAATCATATTTTGAATGACTCAACTGAAAGACTTGGGTGATTAGCACAGACTAAGCTAACATGCTAATTGCTCATTTCTTATATCAATATGCAGTTCACTCAGGACAAAAAACAGCCTTGAAACAGAAAAAGGTTATTGCAAAAAAGCCCATAAAAATAATCCCCAAGCTGAATTACATGGTCATTTTAAGAAAATAAATCTGTCAAAAAATCTCGTTTTAATCTATAGCTTTAGACGTTTGTTGTGAGCTGTGTCCATTTGTAAAACTAGCAATTTCTGTATCAGAAAAAGAAGAAACACACAAACATAAGTTACAGAAACTTAGATATATCTAGATTATCTTACACAAATATTCTTAAAAGAGTGACTTAATGGAGAGAACTTAAAAAAAAATCAAATTTCCATAGAAATTTATCTGCAAGAATTGAGATGCATATGGTGTCAGTAACATAAAGTGTTTAATTTATAAGCTGATATTCTTTAAGGCAGTCAAATACCCATCAAATCACTTCTATCTGCTCCAGTAAAACACGCATTTTAACTTTTCTGTGCATTAAATTGAATCATTATATTACTCACTAAACTGATTTTTTTTCACTCAGTCTGCACTGTGTGCAGCAGAAATATTATGCAATATTAAAAATAGATGATTCACCATTTAGGAATAGAGAAAATCAGGAAAAGTTTGATTTCCTAACTCCTTGGAATGGCAGGTAGTCAAGAAGAGTGAGACAGTTTTGGTTTGTTCAAAAGAGATGATATACAAATCACATCAGCAAAGTGAAATGAAGGTCCAGTTTCCCAGTGTTTAGCAGAAGCAGAAAATGAAACCAACAATTTTGTTACAATAAATCTAGGAAAAAAAAAAAGGGGGGGAGAAATATCAAAAATATTTTTAAAATGTATTTTTAGGAGTAAACTTTGTGATAGTGACAAATCTGACTTTGTCACTACTTCAGAAAAAATGGACAAGAAGTAGAATATGCCTGAAAGAAGTTAAGAAAGTTGAAAACTTGATGCAGTTTTATTAAGTATAGAAAATATAACATTGTCTATGAAAATTTATCAGTATTTTTATTGCTTTGTTTGTTCTCCATAACATAGTTTATGCTTGTACCAGCTGTCAGAGATTTTAAACATTTAAGAATGCACAATCCAGCACACACTGAGATAAATTTTTTCGTTTTATTAAAGTTTCATTTGTAAAAAAGGAAAAAGGAAGATGTAGAAAGAAAAGGAAGTCTATTATTTAACTGATATTTTATGTACAATTTATGTGGTAAAACTCCAAAGTGATAGAAAATAATACACATTACGGAAATTATATGGCATCTTTAATACAGGTTTCTGAAATAACTAGCTATTTGTTGTACATTATTCTACTCAGTGGAAGTAAAGTATGTTCCGTGAGTAATGTAAATACAAAACACGTACCGCAGGAGATATTGCAATTGGAAGGTTTGCTCTAAATTCTAATATGGTTATGATAACAAGCACAGTTTTGTGTAATACATATTAATATTTTAATACGAAAATAAAAAGAAACTTACTAGTATGAGAAGACTTTTTTTCTCTGATATTTTACTTTTCCCAGTTCACTCTTCTGCTGCTGTTATACTAGTGGTCTCTCAACCCTTGATTACATGATAACTCCCCATTGCTATATTTTTCAAACTGTAAAGACATCCTTAAGATGAAAATACCAGTTTGTCCTATATTTCCAGTTTCAGCTCAGCTGGGATCATGCTTCTTTTTTGAGTCAGCAAAAATAATTCTTGGATTTGGAAGAAAGTCTACAATCATATTTCAGGTTTCAATAAACAGCAATTTGGAGTGGGCTTCCTTCAGGACCCAATAAGCTGGTTAGCATTTTACTCATCACTTCAGCATCTCTAGATTGAGAATAGCCCCTCATTTATTACCAAATCATTATGTTGTTCTGCTGTTTTTCAGGGTTTAATTCTCTATAACCTATATCTCTAGACTATATCTCAGAATAACCTCCACCTTATTTTGTTATTTGTAATGTCTCATCTTGCTATCCATTTATTACTTCTTGTAATTGGTACGAATTTACAAAAAAAAACCAAAAAAAACCCCACCAAACCAGGTGATGACACTGCTTGTTATTAGCAAAGGAAATGACATCATTTCAACTACTCTAACTGTTGCTAACAATTTGTGACCACTGGCAAATGATGACTTTCCAATTGCAGCAGGAATGGTACTTAGGAAGCATGAAAAACAACAGTTCTTGTTCATTTTGGTTACATACTGTTGGAAACGCAGGCATAGAAAGTTCTCAAAATCTCGTGCCTGTAGGCTCTGAGTTTAAAATGTAGTAATATAGAATTGTATGTGGTTGTGTGATTGGATAAAAAAGTCTGCATTGCGGCAGGACATGTAACACCATGTAACACCATTTTAATTAGCTAGTGATGTAGAAATTAAAACAACGTGCGTGTGGCATTAGTTTATTGACCAATTAACCTTTAAAAGACCTTGTAACCTGTAGTCTTGTGACCAATTCTGCACTATGACTAACCTCTGCATTCCTCTGTGAAGATGTTCTTACGCCTTCATGAGACAGAAACAATAAATCAAGCTTTAAATCATACCAAAGTGGTTCCGTCTCTACCCAACAATCCTTACAACATGTCGTTAAAAAGTTATGGAAAATTTATCCCCCATCCAAATTTAATTTCTTCCATGTATGTCAAACTACAATTTCTGGAACTAGAAATCCTAGGACTCTTTTTAATGTCATACTTAGTTGCTCAATGCATGACTAGGAAAACATTATTGAGGTTTTTTTAAGGGTGATCATAAATATTTAATAGCAGTACTGCATGAACAATATCATGTGGGTCTTTTTGGTTTATATGTTCAGAATTTTATGTTCAAGACAAAGAAATAGTTATTAGAATCCACAAAAGGACCCTACATAAACATCAAGGAAGGCTTTTAATGATCTCCAAACACAAATTGTACTGTAAGATATGATAGAGGGTCTCTGCAGACATAGCAAACAAAATGAGTATATATAAAGAAAATCTTTTGTCCTTCAGGAGGAATTTCCTTTAAGACAATGATAAAAGTATATTTTTTCTTCTTTTACTTCTTTTTTCCTTATCTGATCAATTATGAATGCGTGAATGACCAAGAAATAACCTTTGTAATTATTTTTTAAAAATGATTAATGAAGGTAATTCTAAGTTACCACAATCCTTTGCATATACTTTTTTTTCCCCTAAAGAACTGTTTACCACTGACTGAAGAATATGAGGTTTGCAATTTTCTCTGAATGTTGGTATCCGTTTTCCTATTCAGTAACAAATTTTGGATCTTGCAGACAGGAAAATAAAATAATATGTATGAATCCTCAAGCACACAGAATATGATTTCTAACTATCAGCACTTTTTAAAATAGACCCTTTACTTTTGGAAAAATAGAATCAAAGCCACAGACAAAAAAGCAAGCCATGGTCACCACCGATGTTTTCCTCATAATGTCCTTCAAGACTTGAATCTTCCTAGAGAAAAGGGTCATTTATTAATGTAGCATTTCACTTTGGTTCTAAATGGGAGAAAATAAAGACAAATTAACATATTATAAGTAGTAGCTATCTTAGCAGAGCACCTGTGTGGTTTGTTATGCATGGGTATGGGCATGGAACGGATGGTTCTACACTGATATATTCCTAATAATAGTAGGTTCAAGATCCACGCAAAAATTTTAAGCAAATCCTACAGCAAGTATCTGCTGTAAATTTCACCACAGCATGTGTTCAGGAAAATAATTGTGAGAAAATGCAGGTAAGTACTCCTAACATCCACAGAAAGATTACATTAGAAGGGTGAGCTTCTAAACGAGTAAGAGCTATCCCAGAAGCGGTGAAATGATTTAGCATTTTGAAGCTTCAAATGGATTCAGGTTTTAAGGATTTTTTGAACTATCAATGAACTGAATCTTTTTTTAGTCAACATATTTTTTTCAAACCTCCTCTAATACAAAACTTGTGTGGTCCTTTTTATATGCATAAATATTGTTAGAGTAGCTTAATCAATTTTATGCCAAAACTTATCTAGACTTTACTAATGCCTTCAACTGGAGTATTGAATGTTATTTGTTCTCTCAGAGCCTCGGTACAAAGGATTGGAATGACAGCATAGAATTTCATACTTACAGCTCAGTCTTTTAATCAGCTGTATTTCAAAACTGTACAAGTAAAATAAAATGTTCTGCTGTTTTAAAACGTCACAAATGCATATGAAGATAACTACTTGCACAGCTATTAGACAGTTTTAGTATCTTCTCTGCAGAGTGCTTTATTGTCATAGCATGGTTCTGTCAAAGTTTAATGCTTCAAATTCAAATATATAATTTTAATCTAATGCAAAGAACAGCTAATATTTCAAACATTGTGATATGTGCACTGAGACACAAAAGGTGTAGCTTAACAAGCCATCTAGACTGACTTGGCTCTCCACAATTATATAACAATTTAAGTGAAAACTCTTAAATTTGTGTTTTGTTTTTTTGTTTTAGATGTTTGGGTTTTTTTCTTTTCTCTTTTTTT
>WEKY01010838.1:728-16137 GCA_013390045.1 Picathartes gymnocephalus
GCAAGAAGGTCATTCCTGTGAGCCAGACTTGCAAACCCCCAAGATTTTTAAAAGCAGAAAGATACAGCCCCTGTTGACTTTGCCTTGGAGTGCCTCTCACATCTGCATAGATAAGTTTTAACCATGGCCTCAATGATGATAGGCTTGTTTTGTCTATCAGCCTTTCAAGGCTAAAACTGCTGAACAAGGACTACTACAGAAGTGCAGAGCCCTGAGGAAACTCAAAGCCAACCACCTGTCTGTAAAGCTGTCCTGTTATGTACCTAAAACACTATGTAACACAAGTTGTAATATTTTATACTGNACTGTCATAGATCCACGTGGAGTTACAACTTACTTAACTGAGTAGGGTTTGAAACAAAATTGGTCTAAGGAGTAGAGAAAATTTATTTACAATCCTAATTAATGTATGCTTGACATAATTTCCATTTAGGCTGCAGAAAAAATTAATATAATGCTAATTACTATTAGTTTTCTCAGCACACTTGATGAACATGATATGTTTCTCATCTTCTGACCATTAATAAATATTGGATTAAAGAACTGTTTAAGGTACTTCAACTATCTGCTCTTTTATACACATACAGATGCACATTTTATGAACTTCGTGAGATGCTTGAAAAATACACTCTAGATACAGTATGTCCGGTAACAAAATTAAATACATCTTAATCATATGTAAGCACAAAAATCTCTTCGAATACTGCCACATTTTTCAAACATGAAGAAAAAAAACTCATTTGGAGCTCACAGCAGTATCTGTTTTTCACTCCGCTAGCATCTTACATTTTCCTCTGCTCCAAGCTATGCATGCAGTATATGAAAAACATGCAAAGACACAAATTAATGGCACTTCTACAGTGTTATGTTAAGTACAAAACACATTTCCATTTATTTTCCCTTTTAGCTTTTGGGACATAAACAGCCATATAACATCACTACTTGGTATTTTTATTACTCCTACATAAACTCAAACCCAAGTAACAATGATTTTTAACTTAATAGTTCAGAAATTAAACAGCAGGTTAGTAGCTCAAAAGGCTACTGTATTATAGTGTAAAATAATGTTAAAAATAAAATGTAAGGATATCTCAGTTCAAGAACTAAAGGCCCTAATATTTAAATACAACGGTCCTCCATCCACTCAGCACAGGGCAACATCATGCAAACCAGGGAGGTGAACACTATCACTACAACTACAGGCTTATTTCAGCACTAGCTGCATGACACATTAAAGTTTTTCTTGCTCTTCTGCCCAACAAAAGGCCTTTCAATAGTCTCAAAGGAGAAATCTAACAATGACACGTGCTGAAATACCTCATCATCATTTGGTGCTTCAGAAAAGCCTGCTGTTTGTCCTCACACTCTTCACGCAAGTGTGACTGTTTCTCTCTAGTTAACAAATTTTAGCTTGCATTAAACCTTATCAGTAAACACGGCAGTACTGCAAAATCAGCAATTAAGGCCTCAATAGCTTCCACCAATTAGAGCTGTTGTGTGCCAAGAGCTACAGCATAGACAGATTGTGCGCTGCGTTTATTAACTCATTCTTTTTGCAGTGGAACAGCTAAGTGCCTCTTTTCTGGCCACATTAAAGTACATATAGTTGTTTTACAGTGACATACGCCTCTGCCTTCAAAAACAAAAACAACCCCCCAGAAGGCTGTGAATTTTTCATTTGGGAGCTTTCATATCTATACCGAAGGGACTACTATCTCTATAAGTGACATATAATCCAGCATGGCTATACCTGTTGCTATGCAGACAGCACTTCTTTTATTGAACCATTGAAATGATATTGTTTCTCCACCTCTGTACCCTCATCTCCTATCAGTGCATTCCCTCATCCCAAAAAAACCTGCATTGATGACGACTCCATTCACAAGAGTGACCATTTCTTCATCAGTGTGGGCGGAGAAAGGAACTGTTATAATCAATCTTGAGAAATCCATTTGGATAGACATGATGGCAGAAATGGATGACAGATTTAGGTGGAGAGAAATCTTTCAGTGAAAAAAAAAACCACCATGAGACTTTGAAGGATAGTCTTAACACCTCAGATGTTGGAGCGTAAGCTCTTTCAGGCAGGGACCACAATGCTGTTAGGCATTTCTAGTCTCCCCAGCACACCTCAACAATGATTAATTTGCACTGCAGCACCGGAAATCATGAACAATTATAAGCTGTGGTTTTCCAAAGTGCTGCATATCTTCAGCAACTTTTTTACTTAAATGCAGACAGAGAGGCAGACGTACAAGAAACTATGTTATTACAGTTAAGATTTCCTTCAGCAAGAGAACGTGCATATAAGTCTAAATGTTAGAAAATGTCATTCACTGCATCCATTAGGATAACTAGAATGCAATATTAACAGCAATTCACATAACAGAGTCCATTTAATACGACCATTAATATTTCAGACTGATTTCGAAACTGAGGAAAAAAGAAGAAACCAAGATGCATATGTAACAATCTATATTTCATGAGCCTTAATTGCTGTAACTAGGGCACAGGGATTAAAGGCCTACGCCTAAGGCATTTGGTCCAAAGGACAAAATATTACACAAGCATTTCAAATTTTGGGTTCAGAAATTAGAATTTTTAACCCTCTTGATTCTGAAGAAAAGCTGAAGCATGAAATCTGAACAAATCCCATTTACATGGGATGCACTCCTAAAACTACCTGCCTACCTAGAAAAAGATTTTTGAAGATGAGGAACTGTCCTGCCCGGCTTAGGTTTTAAGAGCATTTGCTGGGATTGTCAGAATTTTATGAAATTGCTGAATGAAACTTGGTCAAAGTATTCACTGCTATGGTGAGCCCTGTGGCTGGCGTGTGATACCTGCAAACACACACAACTTCCAGAGACACTTGCACCACCAAGGCCAGATTTGGCCCTCTATATCGGAAGTCTTTCCTCTATATTTGTTTATAAACTCATCGCAAGCCTACCTTAATGAACAAACACTAGTGACAAAAATCAAGAATCTCTCGGTAATTACGCACTGCTAGCTGAGCTTCCATTTTCACTATTTCAGTCACGACCATCTCAACGGCTATGCAGTCAGCTGTGCTTTGTTTTAAAGCTCTCTAAAGTGGACTTCAAAGGGTGGCTAGCAGCATCCCCCATTTCAGATCTCCTGTTTAACTCATTTCATCTATTGTGCATTCGGCTCAGCCCTGAGTACCAGAGACAGTGCCCCTGAGCCACCACTGCAGGTTAGCTCAGGTCAACAAAATCAATATAATTTACAACTTCTCACATTTTCTTAAACTTAAAACCATGACATGTACAGAAGGAGACTGTATTCCTTCATATACTTTTCTACCCACAAGCAGATATGTGGCCAATTAGTTCAGTCCCTTTTAATCAGTACAAGGAAATCAAGTAAGTATTGTTTGTTTAAATGAGAAAGGGTATATATTTTTTCTAGTAACTTCCAAATTACAGAAAGGAAAACTGTTGATTTTGCTATCAGAAGATCAACTATTTATTACTTATGCTGGTCTAGGAAATGTTTCAGGTAAGTCAGGGGTGGAAGAAAAAAAAGATTCTGAAGAATTGAACAAGAGGCACCACCTCACTACAGTTTAAAATTTCATTTTGTTTAGATTGCAGCAGAGAATAGATTGACCTTGAATATTCTTTTTTTAAGCAAAATGACTGTAAGCCACAAAATAACATTGTATAGAAACACAGCAGAAATGAATGATTTTCTATTTCAGAGAAGAGAGAAAAAAAAATCCAGGCAAAAATTATTTTCTGACATCAAGAATTGTGGAAAATACACCTCCAAAACCATTTTGAAATATATTTAACCTCTGGGTTCTCTTGGGGCATACACTGCTTTATGTTATAATCATGTCAAAATCATGTCAAAAATACTTACAAGTAGCATTTACTTTTCTATTTTCTCCTTCAGTTCAAAAAAATCCCAAAGCAATACAGCTAAACACTATAGGTATATTATCGTAAAAAAGCTGCTAGAACAATGTTTATCCTCAAATAAATACACTATGAGGCCCACCAGTATAAATTTTCCTCTCATTTCCCATAAATCTCATGTAAATCTATTCCATGACTGCTCCACAGACTCCTCCTTACATCTCACTGTGAGGTTTCCATTTTCAATGTGCCTCAGATTCCAAATTCCAATAGTTTAGCCGATGTTCTCTGCCAACCGCTAAGCTGTTACCATTAGTTACAGCTCCCTTTCATGATTTGTAAGCATTATCTTCATCCCAAATGATTAGGAAGTGTCTGAAAAGAGTCATCTTTAATGATACTCTACAGGCATTCAGACCTAATTCTTCAAAATAACCTGAGCCTTCTGAAATGGCCGTGACTCCACAACATTCCATTTGGCCCCTGGGTCTTGGACAAGTCCTACAACGAGTAATAGCTTATATTCTAGAAATAGAGTCTTTGCATTTAATGTATCTACTTTACCTTTAAAAAACTACAGTGTTCTTCTTTATTAAGACCTCTGGGACCATAAAAATAATTCCATTCTTGTTTTTCTGCAACAATATCACATTACAGCAGTCTGCTTCCTTTCTTTTGCTCCTTATTCCTCTTCTGCCACATTTTTTAGTATTTATATATTTACTACATCACACGTCATTATTGGGAATAACAGCTGTCAGATTCTGCTCCATCGGGGAAAGACAGATCTCAGAATTTTTGATTCTGCTTTTTGCAAATCTAATTTTCACTAATTCTTACCAGATAAAATTTATGTACAAATGCAGATTTAGTGCTGAGAAACTTTTTGTCTGTTGCACAGCTTTTCCTGTAAAAATGTTTGATCTTCCAACTCCTCAGAAGAAATTAAAGATGTGTCTACACTGAGCAGTGAGAGGTAATCAAGGTAACTATTACCTACACCTGAAACAGATGCTCTAGTTCATCTACATGCTCACACTTTAAGCCAAAAGTAGTTCCCTTTCTTTTTTTTTTTTTTTTTGATGGTTCTACATTAGAATTTTCATAACCAAAAAAACCCCTAGACATCCAGATTATTCAATAATTGGAAAAATGTAACATGATGAGGGAACTCGAGTTCATTAAATATACTATCACCTAAGTGTGTTGATAATGAAAAAGGTTCAACCAATACTCTTATTAGCAAAGGCTACCCAGTACATCTTCAACCTTTTTCTTTGAGCTATGACCCACTGAAGAAGATACCAATTATTCAGTGATCTCAAAATGATTATTTTTCTGCAGAAAAATAATAAAAAAAAATTGGTTATAGGCAAACCAGTACCCTGACAATACTGATTGCTACAAATCTTCCGGAAGCGTTCACACTAGTACTACTATTATGGGCAAACCATAATTTGATTTGTCTCTTTTTTTTTCATTTTGTAACCTTATATACTTCCTCTCAATAAATGCTTCTATAGTGCTCTTTTATTGCATATATTGTATAGGTAGAATTCTTCAAGAAACAATGCATTTTGTTACCTCTAGGATCTGCAAGGGCACTCAGCTGATTCACCCTACAACCTGCACAAAGGCCCACAGACCTTCTGCATGCAAATACCTGTTCCCCATGCCGGGCTCCAAAATACTATGGGTAAAACACACAACTTCAGGCTAAGTATTACCATTGCTTAGCAGAATGCTTCACATAAGCCTACAGAGTAAGAGGTTTCCAACTTTTTGTGGAAGAATATGCCTTTTATAAGATTTGGAGATGAGACAACTCTGATGTCTTCTCAAAATTGACCAGTGATACGCTGCACTAAGGAAAGGATACTGCAGTAACATCTTTAAGGCTTCCGCCTGCTTTAAAATAATGTTGTTACTTTATGTGCCATATATTCAACAAATACAGCTTTTCTGCATGGCTGGGGTCAGAAATTTACACCCTCGGCTGCAGACCAGCAATCCAAGCAGTTATGAAATTGTCTCATGCACCATATTCAGCTTTCAGGATTGTTCTGTCAAGTAAGATGTGAACAATTCTACCTTAAACATTTCAATATCTACTTGTAAAAACAAAATTCTCCAACACTTTAGATTCTGTACTATAATTTTGTCTCAGGGTAAAAGAGACCTATGGCCTATCAAAGTTATCAGCTTCAGACTTCTTGCGTTCCTTTTCCTGACACTTGTTTCTAAGAAGAAAACTGAAAACTGATGTGCAGTCATTTCTATCAGTAAGATCTGGGGAGAAGATGCACAATATTTTCCTTTATTATATACAAAAATCTAAAATAAATTACACTTAGCTGAACAAATCCTGACCATAAAGAATAAAAAACAATCCATAGAAAAATCCAATGAAACACAACCAAAATTTACTTTTTCAACCAAAAATCTTCATACAACATTACAATAGACACTGACCCTATTTGAGAGAGAGGTTAGACCAGGTGACCTCCAGAGATCCCTTTCAACCTCAGCCATTACAGAGTTATGAAACTTGAATTACTAGAAACAAAATATGAAACTTTCCAGTGTTTTCTATAGAGTTGTAGCACCTAATAATATTTTGACCACAATCAGCATTAGCCAACCTAACCATTTTAAAGGAGAAACAAACTTAACATGAGTTTGTAGCTGAGACAAACGAAATAAAGCAATGACAGGTGAAAACAGATTATACTAATTTTACAAACAGAAAAGTTAAGCTCAGAAAGGCTCTTTCCCATTTACACTAACAGCATTCACTGGTATAAGGGGCCTTAACACAGCTTTAGATTTAATTTATGTAGTGTACAGTGGGCTTAGTATAATTGAGAATAAGGCTGGAATGAATCAAAGAGCTCAAGATTACAAATTACAACTCTGCAAAAGATTAAAATTTAACTTTTCTAATATTGAGTCCAATGTGTCAATACAAAGATTTTTGTCTTCTCGAAAGAAGTTATTTCATCAACAGCACAAAAAGCTCTAGCATTCTGCAGTTTAAGATACTAGAACGAAAGAAAATAAAATTCAGCAAAATATCTTTTATTTTAATAACCTTGCTACAGCTATGAAAAATTAACCTCCACCCTTTGCTGTTAGGGTGTTTACTGTCATACTATTTTATATATATATTATACATATCATACACCTTATTATTATCATATTAATCTAGTGATTAATAATTGAACATGTCAACTTCACTTAAAATTGAAGCCTTCTCCTCTTTTTAGGCACTGTACAAAACCAATAAGTATGACCACTCATTCAGAAAACTCTTCTGTATTCTTATTTTGTAAGACTTCATGCACTCTTTTCTCTCTGCAGGAAAAAAAGCATTTGCATGAGGAAGGAGGATATACCAATTCACTCTGAGGGCAGGGTACCTCAGAGCAAGACTGTGTCAAACAAAAATCCAGGGACAAACAAAGAGTATTAGAAGTATCGAGGGCTTTCTTCTCAAAGATGGTAGTAATTCTGTTCTACAGCAGTGACAGCCTTTTGATATTAAACTTTGCTATTAACTCTTTTTGCAAAGAACAGGTAGGGGAAATACGCCAAAAAGCCCTTCCTCCAGCAGACACAGTGTAACTTTTTTCTCCAGGTCTAGTCAATGCCGTGTGCTTCCAATTCCTCACTGACACGTTAATGAATACAACCTTTCCAAAGTTCAGCCCAGATAAGCCGGAGATGATGAGGGACATTTTGGCAACTGAACAACAGAGAGAAAGAAGATCAATCTTTTAAAAGATTTACACACTTCCCTTAATTATCTTCCTAATTTATGTGCATCTTAAGTGAACAGTAATTCCTGTGAGGCTCCATTTGCATGGGCTTGTAACCTCTCAGCATGACAGCGATTCCATGTTTCGCATGTTGCAATTGTTAAAAAGCATCAGAATCTCAAAGATGAATTTTGCAGTGGAGATCACTTTTGAAAAGAAGCATATTTCATTACTAGCTTACAGATGTTTTTGGGGTTTTTTTTCCCCTTAATTTCTCAGTAGACTTCAAAATTAACATTCATCTTGAAAACTCTTTCCAAGAAAGCTATCCTACCCTATCCTAGTTGGTGAGAGTACTCCTGGAGACAATGGATTTGATTCTGATGCCAGCTGCAAATCTCACAGTTTGGAACTCTCTTGACTTGTACAAAGTTTTCAGATATAGTGGTTTATGAGCTGCACTTAACCAATCACACAGATTTTCTCCTCAGACATGATGTGTGAACATGTATTCTGAATACTAAAAAAATGTTAATCGAAAGTAGGCATTTATGTGTGCAAGTGTCAAAATAGTTACTGTACACACTCTACTCTCACTAAAATCTTTTTTGTAAGTTTGTAATTTTGTCCCACTACACAAAAACTTCCTCCACAGTAGCAAAAGGTTTCCTTGTTTTTCCTTATTGATTTTCTTCAAGAAATTTCATAATATTTAGAGTTGAAGTTTGTATTTTATCTGGAAAAAAAAATTTCTACCGAACTATGATTCATTACCATAATACACCACAATCTTTTTGAATCTTATGAGTTGCACTGCAAGTTGCAAAGATTAAAAAGAAAAATTGCAGTGTAATGTTTACAATTATTATTTTAAATATAACATATATGAAAGGCTACGGACACAGTCAAACACCCACATTTTGGTTCAATTACACATTATTAATTTAAAGAACAGTGAGGGATATAATTCAGCATCCGTACATATAAAACACTGCTTGCCTTCAACAAAGAGAATATTTTACACTGCTCGCTCAGACTGCATGGAAGTATATTGACTACATCATGACATTTATGAAAAGCTGTTCAGCTAGCTGATCTTTCACGTAACCTAAAATGAAAGACAAACTTTCCCCAAAACCTTTATTTGAGTTTTATTATTTTTAAAAAGAGCATTTCATAGCATGCTTTTTTTAAAATCTCATGCATGTCTATCTAAAATATATGCTCTATACACAGTCACATATATAAACGTACAACTAACAACTGACTCACATATGCTGTTGCCTGAATATGTTGTTGCCAGGCAACAGCTATAAAGCATTTTGCACTGCTTGCAAAAATCTGAATGAATGATTCGAAGAGAGATTATTTCTAAAAAACTAGGAAGAAAACTCACTACTGGAATTACATGAATAATTCCTTGTATATTTCAAGGACTCGTAGAGCATGTTCCGTCCATAACTACCAATTTTAGAAAGAACAATTCCTTTGAGTAGGATTTGAAGGGCATTTTACAACAAGGAAATTCATGTTCTACGCATGTGGCTAATGCTCCCACATGGACATTGAACCAAAGCCTCCAAAGTTAATGGGTTCCTTAAATTGATTCAGGGACTTTTTGCTGGGTTTTTCATCATGTTTTAACGTTCATCACAGGACAAAAATGACAAACTCCTAAATGAAAAAGAGAAGGCCTTACAGGAGATACAAATAAATTCTCAGTAAAATTTTACCATCTCACAATATGCAAGTGAAAGAGAGAGAATCTGTACAAACCCTTCTTTGTGTAATCTTCATACAGCCAAGGTGTAATCTCACTGAGGCTAATGGTATTACACACAAGAGTAAAAATAGAAGCATCTATAATCCATTCATAACATGGATGTGATATGGTATCTACAAAAGAGAACTATTTGACCCTTTAAGTAAGTGCCATCCATTACAAAATTACTCGACCTTTGGCTATCACACTTCTTGGGAATTAAGAGGTGGAAAACACATCAAGAAAACCAACTGGGAAGCACAGCAACTTCAAAGTGCTTACCACAAGCCTGACTCACAAGTTGCTTTAACCCAAATATTAGCATAAAAAATTGTGGTACTTTTTGTCCTTGTTTACCATAGCTGCAAGATATTTCTTTCAATTTCCTGTACAATACGCTTAATCAATAAAAACTGGTTAGAAGCGCAAGATGATTGTTCTTTCCATAAAACCAAATTAGAAAACTATGTATTTTCCTTTTAATTCTTCAAATCCATGCACATAACTGTAGCAAGAAGACTGAAAGCAGTAACTATTGGTATTTTAAATGATACTTTCAGTGTTAAGTAGCAAATGTGACTAGCTTCTTTAATGGATTACAGTAAAATCCTTTTAATTCCATATCTGAGGTTGCCTTGAACTATCATGAAAAAGAAACTCCTTTACGTGGAAAGAATCTGGAATCTAAATTCCGTCCATCTGGAGCTTTATAAAAATTAAAATGAATTTATTATAAATAGGAATTAAAGTTTTATAGTTTCATTCGAATTAGTTTCATGCTCCAAGGTGTAACTCACAGTTTATATCACCGGTCAGGATGCAGTTATATAAAAGGCAATCTTGGTGTTTACCATCAGGCCAAGCACCTTTCCCACAGATAATAGTATAAAATAATCTGTGGAAAGGATATCCACTTCAGGTGCACTGCTTGCCTGTACTTTTTCATGTGTTTGTTTGTTTCTTAGAATATGCTGTGGCAACTCAAAGAAATAGAAGAACCTTTACTTTGCCCTCTGTATTCATCATGACCCACTTGCAGAGCCAATGCAATCAATCAATGTAATCTCAAATCTGAGAAATTTTGCAGGTCCCTTTGCTTTCTTCACCCAAAATACACACACAATATCAACTGAAAGTTAGAATTTTGTAAGACACATATTGCATTATTTCAAGAGGAACCACGCTGCAATCAGTGGTTTGCAGCCCTAGTATTGTTAGTCCTGATTGACTGAAGACAGGGTTAACTGCAGAAGGAGAAACACTGTGTTCATTTACAGAAAAGGTACCTGTAATGATCTAAAAGTATGGTTAAAAATAGGGGGAGATTATATGGTAAAACTTCTAATTTGGTGACTAAGAGCAACCTACTATTTATTACTCAGTCAAGACTGACTGGCAGGTACAATTTTCTCTTCAGATAGGTGTATTAGAATATAAACTGAAGCATCCAGAAAATAATTCCATTGAGTGTGTGGAAACACAGAAAAATTAGTAATTATTAACAGAGTGAAAATTTCCAAGAGATAGGATTCTTTCATTCCATGGCCGAGGTGCGACAAAAAAAAAAAAAAAAAGACAAAAACAAACAAACAATAAGATTATGACTTCAAAGGTTGATATGGGTCAAGACAAGACTATCAAAGTGACACAATGTTCATTTTTAATTAGACTTCCTAATGTGACATCAAATTGTTTTTCTTCTAAGAAACAGCACTTCAGCAAGGCATGAAATCCTCACAGCTTAGTTTATTAGGAGGCAACAAAGGGATTGCAATCTGCTACAAGAAAGTTTCAGCCTATAAGCACAGCCAGTGCAGTACAAAATTGTGTCATATGAATTTTAATGTGACACAAGTATGAAAGATTCCAAAAGAACAAAGGCAGCACAGTCCTGTTCCACACTACACAAATGACCTATTCTGATCTGAACAGCACACCACATTACAATCAAATTTATTTCAAAAAAGGGCCACACAGGTCAAATGTAATGGCTGCAAGAATGAGTATTTCCTTTATGTAGTATTAGAGAAAAGCAAAATCAAACAATGCGGGAATGCCAGGGCACTGAAAAGAAAGGCATATTTAGGCTGCAGGGAAACAGATTTTATAAAGATGTTTTAATTACAGTCATCCTCAATGAGTACAGTTTTTAAGTTTCAAAGACACTGTGGTACCTTGATGAAGATGTGACATATACACATGAGCTTGCCTACTACATAGCCTTTAACATATATTTGACATTTCAAGGCACCAGAGAAAAGCTTCCTGTACAGTTCATGCCTAACAAAAGTAAGGAGACAGGCTCAGTGGTCAGACTGGATGTCTCTTTGTGGCCTGATATCTCCATAGCAGAAACCATGATATTCCCAGAGTCAGAATACAAGAACAGAAAGGCTGGTAAACCTCCTCAGCTGACTATCCAACCTTAAAACAAAAGCAACTTTAACATCATAAAGGTATCAGAACAATGGGGTCTACTTGAAAATACTAGACTGTCAGAAGAACATACCACTCAATGTACTTATTAATGAATTCCTGTAAACAAGCACTGAAGGATTACAGTGAAAAGCAGGCAAAACAAAATTTGATGATCGAGTATCACTAGACAAAGTAAGGACAAATTCTCACTGTTCTCGGCATGTATTTCCATCAAGATTTAGGCATCATTTTTGTCTTCAAATCACTTTTCCGAACAGAATAAATTACTGATGGGAAAACAGCTCCTTCATGCATACTATGAATAGAATTTGAAGGTATGTGGGCAGTAGGCAGACAGGGTAAACAAGTACTTACAGCAAGGTATAGGTGTAAAACGTCAGAAGTAAACATTATACCTTGATTCATAAAGATTTCTATTTTATAATTAGATGAAGATTTACTACTTGGGTTTTTGTAAATTAAATTCTTGCAAAAATAAGTTTTACCAGAAAGTTCTCCCCAAATGAAAGCTTGTTGTTGTGGGGTTTTTTTCAATAAAATGAAAATATACTATTGAAGTATCTTCCATTTGATTCCTAGCCAAGGCTCCCTCAGTCACAAAACAAGACAGAATAAAAGCTGAATTGGAAGAATTTCCGTAACGAATTGGCTACCAGCCTAAAGGTTAGAATTAGTTTTATTTCCAAAGTCTAGCACTGAAATTGGTATTAGACACCTCAGCTATCCAAGTTTTAATCAATCTGCTTTCCAGGAGACTTTGAAATATTCAAAGAATGTAGACTATTATGACCAAAAAAACCCTACCCCAGTAACTTGCAGTGTGTAAGAATGAAACATAACTAGCAAGAGATAAAATTCTATTGCCATATTTAAAAATTACCTTAGCCTTAGTTTCCAGAACCCATAGCTCTCTTCCTTATTTTCAATATTTTTGGAGGTTAAAAATATTCATTTGCTAGCAGACAGTTATATTCCTGAAAACTGATGTATTCGCCTACATTATGATGGCTCCAGTGTAAGTCATTAAGGTTTGGACTTGGAGACAGACATAAAGGAAAAAAGACAAACCTTTAATGTTTCACTTGGTGAATAAAAATTGCATTAATTTAGATATTCAGTCACAAGAATCCAATTAGCTATGGATATATACACACATATTCACACCTTTCAACCATCACACTCATTTGAATTTTTGATGCTATTTTCTATAAAATATAAACCTTTTCAAATTGTATTTAATAGATTTATTCAGATGTGCATTTCCATATGTCATACTCAAGCTTATACTACCACCTGCCTGAGGCTGTATAGTCTAAATCGTCACCCTCGCAAGCTTCAGTAGGAGAAAATCCTCCATAGACACTGTATGAACTGTTTTCCTTCTGTTTAGTGTAGAGGTATGATAATCATGACGACCATGGAAAATATCTATGCAAAAAGAAAGTTGTATGTGCCCCCTTAAAAAAACAGATTAACATCTTCAAAGCAAAATATTCAAGCCACATAAGATATTCTGCAACGAAATATCACTCTTTTCGTAATTTTTTTCACACAGGTCAGCAAGTATCATCCAAGATTACTGTGATGTGAACTCTACATTTGTTGCACATACGCCACAGACATAGGTATATAAAAGTATTTCCATACATAGAGATATGAATATACATAATTTCACACTTAAAGGACACCGAGATAGCTTCAAATCCAGACTTGCAAACCAAATAGATTAACTCTGCTTTCAACTAACATCAAGGTGATGGGATACCATCATCTCTCTGCTTTGTGTAGGGCCCATCCGACAACACTGCTGAGCAGGGGAAAAACTGATGAGCAAAGGTTAAGCAGAGGACTGCCAGAAACAAACTAAGGCTTAGAAATTGCTTCTTCAGATAAGACTAATGCTTGACTGATGCACAGAGTGACTTTGGAGTTGCAAAATCATTAATAAGAACATCCATTCATGCTCTTTGGATTTACACCATCTCTCAAACATTTGTAGTTGAGGCTATTAAAGGTTTGGACCAAACTTTTCTGTGCTCTTTTGGAATTAACAGCCCTGTCAAGTCACCAAAGTGCTCCAAAGGTCAATTTATGATTAGTGTCCCACTATCCTGCACACTGTGTCTGCAAGCAAAGCACAGCATCTGGGGGGAAAGGGAGAGAGCAGGAAAAGGAAGAAGAGACAAATATTAGCACTGTGATAAGCTCACAGAGCAAGACTTGGAGGAGAGCAGATTTCACATGGTCCCTGCTGTTAGATTGCAGGGGAAGCAGGGACCACCCGCCTGGAAGGGAGAGCTGGTAGAGACCCAGCACTTTTCTGCACACCTGAAGAAAAACTGAAAGAGTGAAAACAAAGAACCGCAGACGTTCTCTCAGCCTCAGACCAACAGGGACTTGGACCTTTCAGGATTATTGGCAACATCAGTAGCTGTGCAAGCAAGCATTCCTGTTCTCTCACAAAGGGCAGGAGACAGCCCAAACCGATGATTCCCGGGATTGACTGAAGTTTAGAAAATCCTGATCTCTCACACACACTGCTCCAACTTCACTGCCTTTTCAAGATTTTGGTGCACTCCTTCAGGGAAAGTGCCCATGGCCAATCTGATAACACGGTGTCGCTGAGCATCCCGTGGGCACTGCGAACAGCCACCCTCACCTAAGAGACTGCCCCTAGCTTTTATCACTGTCAGCCTCTGCATCTGCCTTTACGTTCATGAAGCTGTCACCTCGTTGCCTCCCCGTCCGTCCCCGGTGCGCTGCAGGCTCCCGTTCCCCAGTTCGCCATGCCCTAGGGGCAGAGCACCACCACACCTCTACGCCCGCTTTTCTCTGTTACTCCGGTACCAGCACAGTGTTTTCTGACCCTACCCTAACCGAAAACATCCATCTCCGAAATGGGCGGGCGAGGGAGAGAGAGAATCTGTACACAAAGTTTACAGATCCTGCCCGCGCCTTCCTCTCCCCAGCCAAGCCCTTGCCGGAGGTAGCAAGGCGAGGGACAGAGGAGCGCACGGACGGCCAAAGGGGAGTGTCAGCCCCGGCCTGGGCTGGGGCACTCGAGGAGGACGGGGGCACGGGGCGCAGCTTTCTGCGGACAGTGGCCCTGGCGGGCAATCGCTGAGATAGAAGGGAGGAGCGGCGCCTTCCCGGAGAGGGGAGCAGCTGGCTCTCTCCGAGGCGCAATGGCAGCGCATCCTCACCGACCCCTCCGGAGCTGGGAGCAAAGTCCAAGCCCCGGCAGCGGCAGCAGCAGCACCAGCGATAACCCCAGCAGCAGCACCAGCAGTAGCCCCAGCAGCAGCAGCAGGGCGCCGCGCCCCGCGCTGGCGGCCCCGGGCCGGGGCACCATCACCCCCCAGGCCGGCGAGGCGACACCCAGCGCCTCGCCCCCACCCCGGGCACGGCCGGCAAAGGGAGAAAGAACTCACCCCCAGCTTCCTGCTGCGGATTTTTACGTAGCCCTGCTTGACTATATCGTTAAAGTTGGAGGCCATGGCAAGCGCTGCCTGCTTCCTCCCCTCCGCGCACGGAGTCCTCCTCCTCCACCACCACCACCGCCG